>JAUUDZ010379177.1:0-15640 GCA_032361705.1 Panulirus versicolor | reverse complement strand
ACACCTGCACCCCTTTCCTCTCCCACCTGCCCTGTTCCTCGCCTCCTCCCCACCTCTTTGCCCCATCTAACCTTTGCATTCCTTCCTCCTGCCTCCTGCTCTATCCTGACCCTACCACTCTGCCTGCTCCCCCACTCTCCCTCGACGTCGTCCGCCAAGCTGATTACAACAGTCCCCATCCACCCATCCACCCAGCCCAGCGCTCTCTTCATTGTCAGTTAACACACAGACTTTAGCAACGTCTGCAGTTCCCCGCCGACGTCCGCCGGGACCCAGTGACGCTCGTTCCTTCTAGCCAAACTAAGAGACATCCATTGTATTAGTTATAGAGGACTTTGAGCCACTCTGCGAAATGTATAGCTTTATACTGACTTTATCCGAAATACCAGCTACCACGGTTATAATTTTATTTCAATCGTCTTTACGTAAATTCACTGCATTACTGCACAATGGGTGAATACTGAAGATCCCTCAACACGACCGATCGAAGACTAGATTAACAGTTTACCTCGACATAATTTCACCTTCACCTAAAGCCACTCACCCTACTCCCTTCCTACTCGCACATACAATAAAAACAAAAAAAAAATATATGGATTTACATTAGTAATGTGAAATATCAATGAATAACGTTAACCTTACTATTTTAACGTCTGATGCCTTGTGGGTTCTATGATCAGTAACATTCTATCGTTATTAAAGTATAAACTCTACGAGCTTGTGTTATATTTCTTTCTATGCACTTGTGGTATGTGCTCTTTGCTGAGTTAGTCAAAGTCCTTGATAAAAAGATAAATGAATATATAAATAACGGTTTACTGAATTTAGGAAGCCATTCAGCTGAAGATGCGTAGTTGAGGGGTTATATATATTACAGAAATGAGGGGTAAGGGGTGGGGGGGGGGGAGATCATGATGGTAACCAGTTAAGTAATCGTAAAAGAGCTTAAGATCAATCTACGTGGAGCTGGATATTTCCACGTTTTAGATGAGCACATGAGTGAGGTACATCTAGATGGTCAGGGTGGCAGATATACAGGAATGTTTACACAGTAAATACTATGGTTTATACATCAAGCACTTAGTTGAAGTGTGAGACTGCCTGATCTAAGGATGTGAAATCATATCCATAGAAGTTTTGGAATATCATTTCCATGTACTGTGTGATGGCAAGCCACTCAGCTTGTTGTGTTAACGTTTTTGTATTCCTTTATTTTTCATGTATTCATTACGGTAAATACTGTACCATAATCTTAGGAATAACATTATAGGGAAGCTGTAAAAACTAGCTATATTTCAAAAACCTCTTCGGACGATTTTTTGCTTCGTCTTTCGTTACATGGTAATGGGTTTATTTAGATAGTCACTGTAGTTTAGAGGAATAATCGTATAAGAAACGTTCGGGTGGAGAAGTCGAAATGTGCTTTAGTTTGTCAGAGAGAGAGAGAGAGAGAGAGAGAGAGAGAGAGAGAGAGAGAGAGAGAGTCGTGTCACCATGCAATGGAACTTATATGTATTGGCATCGAGAGTAAGGCATTGCGATGAAATACAACCTCTTCTTAAGTCTCTTGTGTCTGGTGTGAGGTAGTGAGGCCTTGCTTGGCCAGATGAGAAAGTGTAGGGCACCTTATTATCACACGATCACGAACAATGTTATAACAGTGTCACGTCCCTGTGTCTACTGCTCTTCTGGTTGTTCCCTGGAAACTGCCACACCACCTTCGTAAGTTGCGCTCTCCACGTGAGGGTTTCATGCACGTATCTAACTATTCCCCGCTCCATCAGTCTCTTGCTCAATTTTCTGGCTTATGAGGCACCACCAGATCCTGGCCCCTCACCACTTTCATCAGGCCAGAGGAGCTGTGTTCCTCTTTCATCTTGGCAGCAGGTGACGGAGGAGAGGGGGTCACACCTGATGATGATGATGATGAGAGTGTGCCTTGAACCTGCCTCTGTGTGTAGCGCACCGTCCCACACAGGATAGCGTGCCGCCACGGTGGCCTCGCCCGCCGAGCAATGCACTCAGGAGGAAAACCTTTTTCTCTTTTTTCCTGACCTACGTGAGACGTCTCAGGGGCCGAGTAATGTTCCAGACATCAAGGACGGAGCCTTGTCTTTGTATGGGGCGCCCCATGTACTGGAGATGGTCACTCTCTATGCTGGATGTGGCCCGCTCCAGCACGGCTAGGGTCGTACTCTGCTACACAGACCGGCAGTCACAACCGGTTTTATATTTACGGTTATTCGGAGGAGAGGGTCCGGGTGATCGAGCCATGAAATAGGATCATGCTCGCCAACGGCACAAACGTAGCAAAATTTCGCTCACCGCTTCAAGGGGAGGAAGCAAGTGAGACATACAGAAGACCAGAATTGTGATCTGGGAGTAGATATAAGTAACACTGCCACCACAACTACTTACACCGTCTGATCTTCTTTATGGTAAGTAGACCTCCGTGGTGTAGCGGTTAGCGTGCCTGACCGTGACGCATTCACGAGCCGCCAGGGTCGAGCATGGCATAGGTTCGAATCCTGGTTGCGGCAGTCGATCCACAGCCAACCCAGCTGTTCATCCACCCTTAAGTGTCGTTTGATGAAATGGGTACATGGCTCAGGCTAGGATATATGTATATACAGCGTTAATGAGATGCTCTTGATTAGGGCCTCAGTTGCCCGTGCCGCCTCAGCTAACATAAAACAAGGTATGACCTTTCTGATATAAGGAACTCCCATCAAAAGGCTGTTTTCAGTATGGAAAGAAAGGTTTGTGGTCGGGATCGTAAATGGGCTGTCAGCAATGTGTCGGGGAGGAAGTCATGATGTCAGTCAAGGCTGGATGACAGGAGGACACATGGCTGTTCCATACACAGTCCTGGAGACCACGGTCCGCTGATCCAGGGAGACAATAAAGCCTGCCAAAGATCCAGACTTTCCAAGGATGATTTGATGGTGAGGCGGAAGAGAGGCAGGGGAGACACACTGCTCCATCCATTACGTAGGTTTCGATCTTATGGTCACAGAGGAGCAAAGGTTGAGAATGTGTGGCGAGAACGTGTTAAAGTTGGAAGGAATCATACGGACGTATATCGCTACCCCGATGATGTGACAAAAGTATCGGTGGAAAGACTAGTTCATGTACACCTCGGGTCGGATTCGAACCCTGGGCAGGGTGTTCGGACGCTCTGCCCTGGGTTCGAATCCGATCTGTGATGTATATACATTTGTCTATACATATATATATATATATATATATATATATATATATACAAAGACACACATTGTTTGTGTGTTTGGACTGGGGTGGTTGATAAACACAGGCGAGAACTTTTATAAGTTTTCTTCTTCTAACGATTCATCTTGCCTGGAGTCCTTCTTCAGAGAATGTGAGTAAGCTACAAAGATACAAGTGTACATATCCCCGCATGTGAAACCTTCCTCGCTGGACGCTACACCACGTTCCATACCCCCGGCCCTCCGTCCTCCACAGTCCCCTGCAGCGTTCCCCTACATTCTGTAGCGGCCAATTATTCCCGCTGGTCCGGCCCAGCGTAGAAGGCCCTCACGACTGTTGATTACTTCATTAGCGCAGATGTAGGCAGCTTCTACGGCTTTTACCATTGGCTTACTCAGTCCTTTATGCCACCTTGGTAGGTTTCCCTTACTTGTCTATGTAGGCAACAAAGGCATTCGATGTCCTATGGTGATATATATCAGCTTTATGTTCGCTGATCTCTTTGGCCATATCTCTCCCTGCTTCCCCATAGTACATGGCCGAACATCCGGTACATGGTATACCGTATACCATGCTGTCCTTACTGATACGTTTTCTTCTTGGTTTCAACACATCACCTGTCTTCATCCCTGACGATGTAGTACCGTTTATTCCCTTCTTTTCTAAGTTTCTATCCACATCTAAGACCTTCCTTGAATTAGGGACTGCAATATACCTCATATTTTTCTTTGTGCTGCTCTCAACATTCCATCTGCGTCTTTCCATTATGCTTTTGTCCTTCATCTGGAGTTTGATCAACAATCCCTCAGGGTAACACAACTCCTTGAACGCCTCGTTGACATATCTATTCTCTTCCTCCAAGTGCTCATCACTGCATGTTCTGGTCACCTTTAGAATGGACCCAGTGATTACTCCTAATCCCAGGAAGGAATTGACCTGCCGTGACCATATGTTCGCCTGACCCACCACGACCAGTCATCAGTAATTTACTCTTTCAGTTGGAGGACAAATTGTTGTTTGATTCGTACAGGTAATACTTCGGACCCCTTTTTCGCTTATGTGAATGCCATTTACATCGTACGATCTTCTACCTCCCATTAAGGAGAGAGAGAGAGAGAGAGAGAGAGAGAGAGAGAGAGAGAGAGAGAGAGAGAGAGAGAGAGTAAAAAATACTGAGTACAATTGAATTGCATGAAATGTCAATGTAGATGCATTAGGTTAGCAGGTGAGTTGTGAGGTTGGTAGGTAATGCAAGCTTTACCTGGCAGCTCAGGTTTAGCGTGTTGGAGACCTTATCATTAACAACATCACTTGGATCGCTGGCGACTCCCATCACTTAATCTTGGCATTATCTGAGATGACCAAATATATGAAGGTTTTCCTCCATATTGATCAATATATATATGGCTTGAATGAAGCTTTTCCCGACGGGAATTCTATTTTCCAGAATGGAGTCATCTACAGTAAGAGTTCAGGCAGGTCAAAGGTCATGGCAGTTTTCAGGTGATGAGAACTACAGTAAATATGTTGGATCTGATGGTCATGACCTGCAAGATGGCAGGCAGGCCAGCCAGAGACCTCCTGGTATAAGCCACGTAATATGAAACTAGAATTGATCTGGGATGACACATGACGGGGGTTGGCAAGATTGGTGTCTGGGTCATTTCATCTGAATATATTCTCCCAAGTATTTAAAGACAACATCATACATTAAGATAGTCCTACATTAACATACCAGCAGGTTAATGAACACACTAGGTTCATGAGAGGAACTGATGCACCATCATTGCTGGATCTTACGTGACTCCACACATAGTAGTAGACGGAAATTAAGGACATCATATGTGACACACTAACTGGAAATAAGTGATTATGAGATAATTGAGTTTGATTATATGATAAATCAGGATATAAAAAGATCAACTACGTAATCCTTCTGCGCTACCGCTCACAGGGTGAGCATGGGTGCACAATGAATTGACCGGGGTTACCGGCAAGTAGTAAGACATGAGCTGCAGAATCCCAGTTTAGGAGAATATTAAGAATAACAAAGTGTCTGCTGGCGAATATTAGCATTGTAATGAAATATATGGATAAGGAAATATTCAGCCAACTGTTCACGTCTCATACTAGGCTAAAACTACGATTTGTTCCTCAGGTTTGACCACCACACGTGAAGATGGAAAATGAACTGGTAAAGAAGGTACAGAGGAAGACAACAATGATTGTGCCGGAATTAAGAAAGTTGAGTTATAGGGAAAGGTTAGAGACGACACATTTGTCCACCATGGAAGAGGGAAGACCAAAGAGTGACTTGATCACAACCTTTATGTTTAGGAGACAGCTTGATGACGTAGACAGTAAACAATTCTTGGAAAGCTGCAAGGATATAGAACCTTAAGGCAAACAGGAGACATGTTAGAGAAGGTGTAAAGAAATCCTTTTATAACATAGGTTGGTGAATGAATGGAATAAACTGAGTTATGAGACTGTGAATGTGGACAGTATGCAGACGGTCAAGTGATGGGGTATTAGGAATGTACAGCTTCCTCCTCGTTCAGGGCAAATATGTGGTTAGCGTTACTGACCATGAGTCAGCACTGGCCATCCCGGGATCGGACCAGCATAGGTTCGAATCTTAGGCGGAGCAGTTGGTCGACACCCAACCCAGGCGTTCATCCTCCCTTCAAGGCTGTTCGATAAATGGGATACCCTGCTTGGCCTAGGGTGTGTACGTGTGTATTTTTACATAGAAGTAAATACTTGGCACGTACATATACAGGGTTAAGAGTCGGGGCGGCACGACTGTCCTACTCTCTTGCCGTAACACACAAACAACAATCACAAATATAAATCACATACACAACTAACCACGTCATCACTGGGCAGCTGAGGCTTCCCCAGGAGAACATCAGCTCAATAGCAAATCCTCCAGATATATGTCTTCCAGGGTCGTCCTCTGTCTCCCCGGTGACACAAGGCTTCCCTGCCTCCATGTATCACTAACACACTTATGTGTCTGTCACATACCATCAGGACATCGCAATGGTCCAATGTATACACCATTGAACATAACGTAACATTCACAATTATCCTCTCCCGTAAACTATCCATATTAATGTAGCTTCCATGTATTAGATAGTGTTCATACTTAGCTATTTTCATGCCGAATGAAATGTCGGAGGGAGAGCTGTGTGGGGATATGCCTTTAGCGTTTCCCATTTCCCCTCTACACAGATTAGGAATTTAGGGTTATGTTACGATCCTGTAGATAACCTCGTCATAGACCATCAGATCCTGTATTGCCTGCCTTTCTCATATCCTCCCATTTATGTTTGTAACTGAATACATGAACGCTCGGGTTATCACAACGGCTAACAAACCTAGATTAAGTACTCAGAGGGGTCGAACCTGCACAGGTACGAATCCTGGTTTCGGTAGCCTGTCCACATTCAACCCAGCTTTTCATCCTCCCTCAAGGGTTGTTAGATAGATTGGGTACCTGGTTTAGGCTAGGGTATATACATATCCCATACCGTATAAGTTAACATAAAAAGATGTACATGATGAACTGTCTGAGTGTTTCATCACAGTAACATAAGAAAAAAAGTGTAACACATGAACCACATCAGAACGTCTTAATACATCACAAGTAACACATCTCCTGCAACATCACATCACCAGTATTGTCATATGGCACCACGAGAGCAAGTCATTATAAAATATCATAACATCTTTACAGCATGAGAACAATGTCCCAAGATAACAACACTGTGATGACACAGAGCCACATAACTAAGACTACACACAAACACAACACATTACCAAGGTCTGGTGAAAACGTAACAACATTACAAGCTCACACGACTACGCCATTAAGCGCCGCCACAACTGCATAAAACCACAACACAAAAGTGCCATAATAAAAAGTCAACTAGAACGATATGGCATCAGAACAACAGAAACACAAAGTTTGCAGAGGCCTGCCACACCACAACACCACAGTAACACCGGAGCATTATTTTGCAACACAGCTGGATGAAGAGACGTCAAAACAACGTAGCAACACAATGAATACAAAACCACGAAACCAGCACAATACTGGAGACCAAACCAACACAATAAAGCAAAGCCAAAATAACAGCAACACAAGGAAACATCAGGCCAGCACCACAACAGTAACCCAGTCACAATACAATAGGAACACCTCAACAATAGACCAGTAAGACTGTCAGAATAAATCAGCGGTAACACAGTGCTAAACCAGCCTAATTTTAACTCATAGGAATCCAGCCTTATGATCAAAATTGAGACATCACATCCACAACGCCACCGTGGCTCCTCCTCCCAGTACTCTGACTCCTCCTCCCAGCACTGTGGTCCTCCTCCAAGTACATGTTTCCTCCTCCCAGTGCCATGGTTCCTCCTCCAAGTACATGGTTCCTCCTCCCAGTGCCATGGTTCCTCCTCCAAGTACATGGTTCTTCCTCCCAGTGCCATGGTTCCTCCTCCAAGTACATGGTTCTTTCTCCCAGTGCCATGGTTTCTCCTCCAAGTACATGGTTCCTCCTCCCCGTACCATGTTTCCTCCTCCAAGCACCGTGGCTCCTCCTCCCTGCACCGTGGTCCTCCTCCAAGTACATGGTTCCTCCTCCCAGTACCATGGCCTCTCTCAGCACCGTGGCTCCTCCCAGCACCGTGGCTGCCCCCTACATCGTAGCACATCCCAGCATCGTTGCTCCTCCTCCCTGCACTGTTGTACCTTCCAGCACCGTTGTGTCCCTCACATCGCTCATCCCTCATGCCGTCAGAATTCCACGCCCACATCTTTATGAACGCCAAGTTCCTCAACATAAATCTTTAACTCAGAATTACGAGTGAGTTGTGCACGTTCGTAAATCCGTCCGTGGCAGCAGCAGCTTGCACAGTTCTCGCCATTCTTTTCTAACAGGTAGATGTAAGGTGTTCAGTTTGGGTATTTTTGTGGCGTGAAGACATTGTATGGACAAATCTTGTCATTTCATACAAAGTAAAGTAATTAAAGAAGTACTTAAACATCATAGCAACACAAACTCAACACAAACACCTCATTATGACAGATTCATGGCACCGTTGCAAGACAGTAGCCCCGAACACAGATGTTAAACACAACAAAACAACCATAAAACCACCAGGCAGGACAACAACATAATCACGTCATTGCACCATAGAACACATGAGTTGTTATGATACCGTCACCAGCAACATCTGAGAAACACTCGACATCAGAACAACTTGCTACACTGCGAAACACAAAGCAGTTATGCAACACAATTATCAATCAAATCAACACTGCAGCGTCATTGTAATACTTCTCCCCGCAACACACACTAAGACAACACTATGATAGCACCACAACATATAAGCAAGACATCAACCAATGTACAACACAGTCCTAGAGAAGCACCGTCTCCCTGTACAACACCACACATGGAGGCACGTCAGAAGCAACACAAGAACCATCACCTCACCAACACAGATCCATGATGGCTCACCATCACAAACCTGTGAAACATTCATCAAAGTTCGTCTCTCATACAGCAACACATCATCATCATCACCATCATCATCATATCATCATCATCATCATCATCATCATCATCATAACATCATCATCATCATCATATCATCATCATCATCATAACATCATCATCATCATCATAACATCATCATCATCATCATCATCATCATCATCATCATAACATCATCATCATCATAACATCATCATCATCATCATATCATCATCATCATCATCATATCATCATCATCATCATCATCATATCATCATCATAACACCACAACATGGCAGACCAAATGACACCACCGCCATAAACACACCGTAAATATACGCCTCGTAAAATATATCAGAAGCGGTTGTTGCCACAAGACGGTTATACCACAACCATAACCCAGTACACCACAACACGCACAGAACACAATAGAACACCACAGATGAGATACAACACCACAACACCACATTACCTTAACACCATGATATACCACAGTAACACCATAACCTCAAGAGCACTTCAGCTCAGAACACCACAACACCACATCACCAGTACAGATGTGGCACCTTAACACCATATTATACCACGGTAACACCATAACCTCAAGAGCACTTCAGCCCAGAACACCACAACACCGTATATATATCACGGTGCCATAGCGCCACAATATCAGGCAGATGACGACCACAGTGTGGAACCAGTGCACCACAGCGGTTGGTTGGTCAGGCTGAGTGTGTGGTGAGAAGGGCCAAGTATTGCTGGCCTCCGACACAGGGCCAACTTTATATGCCATAGACTTATATGTAACAAGATCTTGGGGTAATAATAGATCTGATTTATTATTATGGCCCAACCAACCAACCAACCCCGACCATTGACTACACCACACGACACGCACTGTCCTCTCCACCCCGACCGAGGCACACGACACGGACTGTCCTCTCCACCCGACCACGGGACACGACACGGACTGTCCTCTCCACCCCGACCACGGCCCACGACACGGACTGTCCTCTCCACCCCGACCACGGCACACGACACGGGTCAGCCTCCTCTTCCTCCTCCTCGTGGCCAACACGTCGACTGTGGTTCACAATATGGACTGGCCTGTCCTCCCCACCCTGGACACTGGCTAAGCCAACAACGGCCAGCAATGGCCGGCAGCTGATGATGAAAAATACGATGTTTTACATAATTTATTCATCCGGGAGACCCATAGCTCCTCTCCCTGATGTATGAGGTCTGGATACTTAACGTAAAAAAGATGAAAAAATATATGTAGCCCCCTATATGTACAAAAATGACAACACACAAACACACGTGGGGCCACACGAGTGTAAAGCTCCCTCCCAGTACTGTACAAATACGTAATCACACACACACACACACACACACACACACACACACACGAATTTTTTCATACCAGTCTTGCCCTGTGTTATTCAAAAACAAGTCAATGAATATATAAATCATAACATATCGTTACGCTGGAACTCAAATTTGTGTTCACATGTCCACTATCATTTCGGCCACCACAATACAGTCAAGGGATCAGTGTTGTATTCTACTGTGCCTGGCAGACCTGCGTAGCCACATTGCCGTATTAATGGATGATGATATGATGTTCATGGAACAGGGATGAACTTGAAGCATCCTGAAGCTTTCACTAAAAAAATCCCGGACTTGACCAACACTTCGAGAAACCCATTCCATCAAGGACCTCCTAACGATGTGTTATGGTGTCTGGTTCATGGAAGAATTCCATCTGACCTTCGATGTTTTGATATGTACTTTAATCTCAAGATCTTAAATGCAGTTGGAGATTCTATTATTAAGTTGACTCCGGCTATGTCATGTGGATGCTTATATCACGTCCTATGTAATAGATGTTAGAGGTCGTATAATGGGTAAACAAGCAATGCTCTGGCTACAAGGTTACACAACTCCACAGGTTGTTGCTTCCAGTAACAATGGCAAAGGGAAGTACTTTCCTCCTGACTTAGGAGTGTTGAAGTGATGGCCGGAACTATCTTACGTCTGGGCACCTCCCACGTTCCTTTTACTAGACTAAATATTTCTTACACAAATACTCTATACAGTTACATTTTCTTTCACCTTCATTTTGTTCTTTTTACATATTCTCCTTTTCTCTTACTTTCTGTTTATTTTTTCATTCCGGGTTTCACTTCGGTAAGGCATTATAATCCTTGACTGGAGACTGCTATATAGAAAAACAAATTCAATTTTCAAAATATGAAAGAATTTGAGATCTAATATTTCGTTTTTCTGTGAAAAGGATAAAGGTTACAACACAGATTGTGAGAGTGTATGTTGCTGTATCCATGTTACCAGCCATTGTCTTGGTGAGAGCTCTTAACTTTAGTCCTGTTTTCTGTTACCTAGATCACCTTTTATCATGACGTAGATCATCTAGACCAGTAAGTGCCAACCTTTCTCCGCTCGCGACTCCTCTCTCAAAATACCGCAACACTCGCGACCCCCTCACCCATAGTAGCCTGTTCAGTTTCACAGTCATTCGACAATCCCTTTTGTGAGAAGTAGAAACATGAAACAACAAAACAATAAATAATAAATAATTTACAGCTTCTATGATACATCATACATCGTCATTAGGTACATTTATTTTAAGTTTATTAAACCAAGTTTATATTTTTACTCGCTGATGCCCATCGTTTCATCAACTGTCCAACCTGGCTAGTGGGATGGTTGGCACTGTATCTATGAGAGTCTTGCTCTGCTTGGCTGGGTGGGTGTTTGTGAGAGCCAGTCTCATGTCATCCGCCACATCCAGTCTGTTTCTGCTCCTCGTTTTGATTTGGACAAGTGTTGAAAACCCAGACTCACTAAGGTAGGTGGAGGCGGATGGCAGGAGATCATGAAAGGCCAACATGGTGACTTTGTGATATGACTGATGCAGAGCACACCAGGACTGAGTTACTGGTCTCTCCTGGTAGAGGTCACCTGCTGAATAGACTGTGATGTGTAGATGACAAAATATCCACGTTCTCTTAAGGCTTCGCTACCACCCTAGCCACCCTTTGTGACCCCCATGTTGGGAACCCCTGATCTAAACTGTTCAGGCTGGTATGTCGTGCGTCTGGCAGACTGACCCAGAAGGTGGGTAGCGAACCTTGCTGATACTGAGCCACCAAGTGAACGAGGCGAGTATAGCCAGCGGTCAGCCGCACACCTACAAGTTTACCATAATTATTATTAACCTGTGACGCTGTTGTCTCGTCTTAGACTATAAGTGACTTGTTAGTAGTATTATACACTCCTAATGTGAAATCTTGGACCAGGATGGCCATATAACGATTATATTTTGAGATACGTATATTTTCTTTTCCTACCAATATAAAAATATTGGTAGGTGAAACAGCAGCTCCCGCTGCCGTGTAAATGCTTACGGTAATTATAGCTTGGTTAATCTGTGTTTTGTCTTGCACTTTACATTATTTATGTTTCATATATGATCATGCTGTAATATTACACAAGCCACGTACCATATTGTACACCATCGTGGCCAAACGTAAATGTTTACCATCGGCCGCACCAGGCAGGAGGGAGGGAGGCGGCCGCTGGAGTTGAGACTCAGGGTATGACTGGGGAAGGTTGGCCGCACACGACGCGTCTGTACACCCACAACTGGTGCTCTGGTGATTTAAGGTCAAAAGCTATGGAAGCTTACTGCGCTCAAAGCTCACCAGCGTTAAGTAGGACGCGTATTGAGACACCCGCACACGTGAGTGCCTTAAGCTATTGCTGTTCATGGCTTCCTCACTTCTTACATATGTGGGTCAGTAAGACTGGAAACTGTGGCCGTTGATATTCTATGTGTCAGATGAAAGGTGCGGAAAGTAGGCTTTGGGATGTGAACCTGCTAAGATGGGCGGCGGTGGTTGGAGATGTCTGTTCATTTCCTGATGGTCGTGTGGAAAGTTGGTGGTGAGTTTAGGGAAAGAGGAAATGACATACGTGTGAAGTAATTCGTGAGAGAGAGCGAGCTTGGAAACGTGGCATGTGAGCAGAGATGGTGGTGTGGTTATTTGTGTTACTGACCATGAAGTAACACAAGCCAGCATGACGTCAGACCCAGCATAGGTTCGACTCCTGGGCGTGGCAGCCAGCCCACACCGAACCTAGAGATTGCTTCATCCTCCCCTTTGTAACTGGTCGATAAATGGGTCCCTAGCATAGGCTGGTGTGTGTGTGTGTGTGTGTGTGTGTGTGTGTGTGTGTGTGTGGCTGTATACACACACATGGAAGTACAGATACAAGTAAACTCGTAAGAAAGATAATCTCGGAAGTTCCGAGCTGTCGTCTGCATATCGAGCCATTGTCCAGGACACAGAGCCCAGACGAGCACGTGAATGCACACTAAACCATGTGTCACTCCAACTGAAGGAATATGGACTTGTTGACCTGATGGGCATTGAATGCTCGACCGAACAAGGGTCAGGCGTGGTGTTGACCGACCTACCCGTCTGTCTCTTCCGTGAAGGGACTTGATGTCCGTCTCTGCACAGTTGTTCCTAATGCCAGAAGTTGACGAAATCTAGAGAGAGCCTCAGAGCTGTGTGTGCTGCCGTGGACCTGAGGCCCACAGCGTAAGTAAAAGATGGGTAGGTGGCTTTTAAACCCCCCCCCCACCCCCACACCCACGCCTGACCCTTGTTTGGTGGACCACTTGATGTTGTTTACTTCCAGTGACCTTTGGGGTTGGGTATGGCCATCATCACGTGTTTGTCTGTCTCTCCCTGACAGTGGCTTGATACACAATCGAGAGCTTGGGGCTCCTCCAGATTACATTTCCAGCGAGTTTATTCGTAGCAACGCCTCGGGTGTGTGTGTGTGTGTGTGTGTGAATTGCCAGAGGCAAATATTGGTAAAGAGATGATACACGTGCAAGGTTAAGAGACGGGGCAACACGTGTGGAACACTCCACGTAGCATGCAAATAGTAATCATTCATACATACATATACATACATGCATACATACATAATGCACACACACACACACATTGATACACACACTCGCACACATACACACGCTCGCGCTCGCTCGCGCATGAGGGGTTATATCTCTTATTGGTGTTGAAAGTCGTGGTTATTTGCTGGGATGTTGCACATCTCTTTCATCGGGGACACTCCCTCTGCCGTGGTAAACACGTCTGATGAGCATATTTTCCCCTCTCCGCGTCCCAAGGCGAGACGCGCCAATACTGTTCCATAAAGATGGCACGAATCGCCTACCTGTGGTCCCCCCCACCAGACCTTGAGGCGTGGGCTGAGTGTGGGGTGAGCAGGGAGGTGGGGGATATGGATACAGATATATGTATGTGTATAATGATAATCCCTGGGATACCTTTGCGTGCACGGTTGGTCGGCCATATGAATGTTCGGTTGAGGGGTGAGGGAGGGAGGCAGCCAACCCTTCGCTCGCGGCCTTTTGGCGACTCGAGGGTGAAAATGTGACGAAACTTTGTGAGACGAGGGAGTGCATCGGTCCTGTGTCTAGACCAATTGACGGGATTGAATGGAGTGTTTGTACGTTCCGTCTGTATGCACGCACGCTACGTGGTGGACGAGGCTGTCCTGTCAGTGCAAGTGGAGGGTTTGTATGTCCTTGCGTACGTGTATGTCGTGTATACTGTCCGTGGTGGTTTAGGCTGCTGGATCGTGCGTTTTTTTGTGTTTGTGTCCGTACGTGCCAGTACGTGGTGGTCACCACTCTGTTCTGGGCGGTAGAGCTGCTGGGTCACGGGTCATACTGGGTGAGGTCATGTGCTGCCGAGGTCCTTAAGGTGAACTCTTATGACGTGGTCGGTCGTGGCCCCCTGTGCTCTCGTGCTCACGTCTGGCATTTGTGGATGTGTGACTCCTTCTGCCGATCATTGCAGAACTTCATGACACTTGTGGGATCACTCTGTGTATCGATCCTCAGTCGAGTGTGGGACACGGAGACTTGTGGTCTTTTATCCCTGGCTTATCTCCCGGGCAAGTGCTTGCTGATGTTGATCTCTGATTTACTTGATGTCTGCTCCACACCCTTCCAGTGACTGCTGATGTCGGCCTCCACACCCCTCCAGTGACTGCTGATGTCGGCCTCCACACCCCTCCAGTGACTGCTGATGTCAGCCTCCACACCCCTCCTGTGACTGCTGATGTCAGAAGCCTAACTTGCGTGACGAGCTACGTCCCGGCCAGCCAGTGATTGCTGACGTTAACCCCATCCAGCTTGCGTCCTGGTCTGTGACAGCCGACGAGACGTGGCACCAGAGCGAGCTGCCTGGGTCAGAGTTGAAGCTCCGTGTAAGACTTGAAATGGTTGCGTTCGAAGGAAGAGTCTGTTGTGTGGTTCTCCCTTAAACTTAGTCTCTCCTTTGTGCCTTCGTTGATCTCGCGTTGGACCTAAGTTATATTACTGAAATTACTGAAGTCGGTAATCAACTTATAGGCAAAAAAAAAAAAAGAAAAAAAAAAATAGAAATCAAATGGCGAGGTTATAACTGCGTTCGTATGTATTCCCCCAGACTTGGTCGCCTTGGCACGAGTTCCTGAGCACAAGGTAGGTTGTGACCAAGCAGGCGAGGTTATAACTACCATTTTGATGGAGGTAGCGGCGTCTCGTGTGAGTTGTACGACGACTGCCAGATTGATTTATTTCGTAAAGGCTGATGCCCTGCCAGGCCTGGTCCGCTGGAGTCGTCGGCGAGGTCAGTGTGATTCGGAGATCGTGTTTGTATGTTTGGCTGATACAACGACAGACGAAGACCCTTGGTAACTGAAGTGCTTGAGTATACTTGTATGATAGTCACGGTTTACACGGGGAAGATGTATAT
>JAUUDZ010379066.1:0-15642 GCA_032361705.1 Panulirus versicolor | reverse complement strand
TGCATCATATTCATCATAAAGCACATGTGCTCAATGTACACAGATTATACTGACTGTGACTGTTCTATTTACATATACACTAAGTTCACCCTCAATGCTTCATGTCTACATTACTTGTTCCAAATTAATTATAAATGGGTACTAAATTCCTTCTTCAGATACCTTATTCACAATCTCAATATCCACAGCAAGTGAATTACCATACATTCATGTGTAATACTTGCTCATAGTGGATCAAAAATGTCATCCTTCATGTCAGCATTTCATATTTATTCTGAGTGACCTATACCTGTTCTGATCATCATAAATTTATGCCTTACATTCAATAATGGGAAGGAGGAGGATAGGAGAAGGAGGGGGAGGAGGAGGATGCGAGTATCAAGAATAGGAGGAGGAGGAGGATGTAACAAAAGGATACAAATGCAAAGATTTGGAAACTATGGAGTCAATCAAGGTACCATTAGTATTATCATATATAATCACAGACCCCTTTTACAGACCCCTTTTACCCCTTTTAAGTATACACACAAGACATACCTGGAATATGACAGTAACAGATATGGTGATACTGTCAAATCATTTCAAAGAAAAAGCAGGGCAAGTGTTATCATTTGTGGAAAACTACATTGCCTTATCAAACATTACAAAATGAGAAACAATGCACAATATCACTGGTTGTTAAAATAGGTCTTGCCTCTACATCTCACCTGCTTTTTGTTCATTTCAAAGTATTTCTCCAAAAGGTTGATGATACCATCATTATAACAGGCAAAAAGGCGAATCAGATCTCGGAAAAGCAACATGAAACCTGAGTTGATGACACCATTGGTTAGCTCATTGGCAGTGCAGTCAAAATCCAGCAGAGCATCAATCTGGGACTGTAACACAGGCAGGGTCTTAAGCAACTGGTCTGTGGGCATTGTCCGCAATGTACCATCCTCCTTGCTGTTAACAAGAAACAAACTTATAACTAACAAAAAAATTACTTCAAGGCTCAGCAACAAATACAGAAATGAAATAAATATTTTCAGCAAAGAAACTACATAATCCCATTCCAAATACATATATCCCCACATAAAAGAACATTTTTTGCAATCTGGAAAGTTGTTTGTCATGCAGAATTCCACCGAGCAAATCTTGTTTTTTCAAAGATCCTCATTATGTAATTAATAAGATGTATTTTAATACAGAAAATTTTAGTCAAAAGATCAACTGAAAAAACTTATTGCATAAAACCTTTCTTAAAAAGACATATGACAAATTCAATGTTTTTATGACAATACAGTAAGATTTCTTTTTTCTTTTTTTTCATACATGCTTGCCATTTCCCACATGAGCAAGGTAGTGTCAAGAACAGCTAACTCGGCCTTGGAAAGAAAATTCCTCACTTGGCTCCTTGCTCTGTTCTTTTGGTTAGTAATACAGGAAGGGAGGATTTCCAGCCATCCGCTCCTGCCCCTAAGTTGCCTTCTACAACACATATCTGCCATTTCCCATGTGAATGAGGTAGCAACTGGAACAGATGACTGAGCCTAGTAAGACTGAATCTAAAAATATCAGTTTCTGTACAAAATGATTTTAGTGTCTATCAGCAACTTTTGTTGAATCTAGTCTTCAGTCCTGGCACTAAAGTCTTTCCATATTTTCCAAAACATCCTTTCCATGTTCAGTCCTTTAGGAGCACTTAATGGTGAAACCTACCCATGGTACCTTATTTTGTCTTCCATATTACATATTGTTTCTATTGTAGGCATAACAAGTCTTACTGCTTCCAAGATTTGATCAAGTTTTCACTTTCTTCAAACAACTTCATCACTTCCAATTTTACATATAAAGTAATCAACTTATAGCCATTCTTTGCACCTCTACTATCACAAACACTTAACAACCTTTTTCCCATCATCTTCAACCTGTAACTTTTGCTATATTGTTGAAAATCTTGTAAACTTTGACAAAGTAATCACAAAATGATCAGCAAAAGAAAAATAAAGAGCTGAAGTACTGAGAAGAACTGGGATATACATCATACAAATATTAATACAATTATGTCTTAAAGGTAACACTACAAACAATATATTATAAATTTCATCTGGTTTATGATCTGATCAGAAAAATCATATGAGCATGAAGAGAAGCCGGTATGAAGGTATCCAAGTAAAAATTATGATAATGAAAGGTGCTGCTGGAACATAAAAGACACAAAAATCCATTTTCTGATTTCCAACTTAACACACCTACCCCCAAAAGCCCCCTGTATACCGATTTAGTCTGCCAGCAAACCAGGATGAAAGACCTACCCTTCTGTCACACACCCACATGTGTAATCATCATTTGCGTGTTACAGGGAGAGAGTTTTAGACTCGTGTTCCCCTATCTCTAAACCCTGTATGTTTGCAGCCGTCTTTACTTTTATGTGTCTGAGTGCATGCGCACACACACACACACACACACACACACACACACACACTCATGTTAGGTACCCATTTTATCAACCAGCTCCTAGGGGAGGATGAACAATGGGTGGACTGTAGACTGGCTGCCATGACCAGGATTCCCAGGCACCACATGCATGCATAACAGGAAGTAACACTGGCTACGAAACTACACAGGTCCATGTGTGTGAACAATTTACCTATTTGCACTGTACAGGGAGGGAGTTTAACAATTGTGCAGCCAATCTCTTGAGAACTCTCTACTATTATATAACCTCTAAAGTTTACGTTAGCTGTTTGCATTTACCATGTCCTCCAACATGTTCTAATCATCCACCACTCTTATATCATGGAAATATTTCTCTAAATCCTTATTAACAAGTTTCTCACTTAATTTCACGTTATGTCCTCTGGTTCCTCTATCCCCAAACCTCTCAAAAGTAATGTCCACTGACCACTTTGTCGATCTCTTTTAAAAACTTAAAGGTTGTGATTAGGTCACTCCCACTCTTCTCTCTTCCAACATAGGTAAATTTAGAGCCTCCAGTCTTTTTTTGTAGCCTAGCACTTAATTCTGGTACCTTCTTTGTTGCCCTCCTCTGGACCTCCTCTATGAGTTTTTTGTGCTTCTTTACTTATGCTGACCAAACCTGAGAAGCATATTCTAGTTTTGGCCTGAAGTAAAATATGAACAAATATTTTTTCATCCATTTACTTGAAAGGTATTCTGATATTTGCCAGAAGACAACATGCCTCCTTAGCTATTCTCCCAATATGTAACTCTGGCAACAGGTTCAGGACCATGTTTACTCCCAAGTCCCTCTACCACAAAGAATCTTGAAGCTTACCTCCTTCTAAGTCTTCATAATTTAAGGCTTCCTTTTGCTCTGTTCCATCATCATTACTTTATATTGCTGGGGTTGAATTTCATCAACCACATTTCTGACCAACTTTGGAGCATGTTTCGGTACCCTTGTAAGCTGATGCTATCCTCTTCATCTTTCACTTCCCTCATGACTTCTGCAACTTATTCAGGTATGATTCTATACCTTCATTCAAGTCATTCATGTAGATCAAGAAGAGTAATGGTACCAGAACCAAACCCTGTGGCAATCCGCTCGCCACCTTGATCCATCTGGAAAAGACTTCTCTGACATGCATCCCTTGTTCTCTCCCACTGAGATAATCTTCTATCCAAAGAAGGAGTTCACCCTTATTTCAGCTTGGAGATTTAGCTTCATAATCAGCCTATCAGCCTCCTATGCAAAAGTGTCAAATGCCTTATGGCTGTACAGATATAGACAGTTCACCTAGCCTTCCCTTTTGTCCAGGACTGAGCTCATTCTCTCATAAGACTCTGAAGAGGTTAGTTACATATAACCTTTCCCTTAAACCATGCTGTCTCTCACCTGTGAAATTTTTTCTCCACAGAAAGTCATCTACTTGCTTTCTAATAATCATGTCCAGAACCTTACACACCAAACTAAGCAGGGAGACCAATCTGTAGTTCAGCACTTGTAATTCTGCTTTCATATAACAGGTATGACGTATGCCCTTTTCCATTCCCCTATAATGAAGCCACCTTGAACAGTAACCTAATTGTTTTATCAAACATACCTGCACACCTTTCACACATTTGATGAAATTTCATCAGGACCATAAGCCTCATATGGGTCAAGTCCTTTTAATATTGTTAATATCTTTTCGAGATATTTTAACGATTTCCTAAAGCTCCTCTCTTCTACTATGAAAACACATTTGAACTTGCTACTCAGCTCCACCTATACCATACATCACCCACTACAATATCTCTCTCAAAATACCTTAGCCTGATTAGCTGCTCCTTAACTGACAACTGGCTCCTGATAAGTGTATGAAATATTTTTGATTTTCAGCTGTCTTGTCCACTATACTATTTTCAAAGTTTCTTTGTTTCTCTTTTCTTATCCTGCTATACTTGTTCTATGTTTTCTTATACCTTGCCAATGCTGGCTGGCTAAAGCGCCATCTATATATGCACACTGAAGGTCTCGAATTTCATTTGCTTTAAGACATCATTCTTCAAGCCATTCCTTTCTCTTTCTTACCTTTCCCTCTGTATTTGAGGCTTGAAGTACCTGTGCCTCTACTCCCTCACTGTAAATTTTACAGAACCTCTCAATATGACAGTGTGTGTGTGTGTGTGTGTGTGCATAAATACATACAAGACAGTATATATATAAAAGGTTAACAGATGGGGGTAAAACTCTCTCCCCTTAGCACACAAATAGTTATAACAAATAGTAACCATACTGTCTCCTCCTGAGCCACTTTATGCAAATTTCATTTTCATTCATTAAATGTTTTAATATTTCCATAATTCTGCTACTCTACTGCTAAAACAGTACAGTAAGAGCGCAAAACAGTCAATCATACATGAAGGTTAACATCGAAACCTCCAGAGAAAAAAGACCACTTGCCTCCTCCTCCCAATGTTATTTGATACAGATTTCATTTCCATTCTTTAAATGTTTTAACACTATTCTGCAGCTACTGTAGGGATAAACTGTGTAGCAACAGTTCAGGCACTCACTTCACTCCTTATCCCCTCAGACAGGCTTCCTTTCTAACCCTGAGGATCTCAGTTTTTCAAGTTCAATAAAAGATTTATGTAGCCTCACATTTTCAAAGATATTCAAACATGTGAAGAAAAAAAAATCCCCTCATAAGTAAATGTCATATGCAGCTATCACTCATAATGTGTAAAAGTTTCTGTAGAAGCATCAGTACAATGTGGTAAAAAGTACAGGTGTAATATCAGAGAGTCAAGTGAGTGGCCAAAATACATGCATTATTGTTTCTTGTAACCACACTAAAAAACTGACAACTGATTATTATCATATGTCTTATACACCTTTTCCTGTTACAATCAATGGGATTCAAGGAAAAATGTTTCATAACAACAAAAACAAAACTTTGTAAATTACCAGCTGCACCAGCCATATGTAGTGTCGTCAAGTTCAATACAGTTTTAGCAACAATGCCTCCATTTGTACTAAAAGTACATTCTCCAGCCTCATCTTCATACACTTTAAATGCTGGAAGAGTCAGTGTCCATAAAATCACTCTCTATAAGATTGTCATATAATTCAGGATCATCATCCATCTGGTCTTCTATATCTAGGTATAGGCTGCTTACTTTCCTATCTAGAAAACTTAAGCAAATGTTCTGACACTGGCATGACTGGAGGATGCCTGACTGTAGGGAGAAATTACCACATACTGCTAGCTTGGCCATTAACCATGCTCAGCAAACAGCATTGAAACAGAGGAACAAAACTGGATGTATAAATTTACAGCAAGAGGAGTCACTTGCCTCTTGTAAATATCCATCTGGAGGAGTAAGGGATTAATCATAAGTCAACTTGGGGCAAAACCTCCAAGCAGTAAACTTTGTCTCGCAGCAAAAACAAAACACAAATCTATTTAGCAAGCTGCTCATATCTTAAATAGGGCGAAAAACTAGAATATGCTTCTCATGTTTGGTCAACACACCTGTGAAAGTACAAAGAGCTAATAGAAAAGATCCACAGGAGGGCAACAAAGACAGAAGCAGAATGAAGAGCGATGAGTTACAGGGAATGGCTAGAGGATTTAAATTTGCCCACCTTGGTTGAGAGAAGAGTGTGAGGTAACGTGATTACAACGTTCATCTTTAAAACAGATTGATGATGTAAGCAGAACAGTTCTTTTGCGAGATGTAGGGATAGAGCAACCAGAGGACATGACATGAAAAAAAAGCAGTAAGCATGTAATCACATACTTTAAGAGTATAAGTGGTGGATGAATGGAACTAAATGACAGAGAAGTTCTAAAAAATATCATCCTAGGTAATTTGACTGCCAGTATTTTCATGACACACAAATTTCACTCCTGACAAATTCACTCCTTACAATAATTCAACAATGCCCAAAATAATAAAATCAAAAGTGGCCTTTCTTTAAGGAACATATATCAAAAGATAAATTTATTAGAAATCATAAAGAGGTGAAAGTTATGAGCTAATCCTTATATAAAGTCTATCTTGTAATCTGAATTATATCTAGCATGAACTTGTATCTGTTTTTACTGCAGATGTCATTCTGATCAAACTGAACTTCTCTCAACTGTGTCGAACATTCTTCTTTCTTCAGAACTGAAATAAATTTCCAAACGTTGGGATGAACGTACATCACTCGGCTGAGCTTTGAGGTTCAACATGATATCCTTCCTAATTGATGTTGGTACAAGGTACATGTTGTTCTCTCTTATTATAGACACTACAAGTTTCAAAAGAAATTACTCAAAGATTTTTCATCTTCAATTAGTTTGACCTCTTTACATCCACTGTACAGAAGAGCATTTCTAGATAAGACACTAATTCTTCAGGGAGACCAATGTCATCAACAAGCTTCTTGAAACTATTATTACATCAATGACTGGAGTAAATGTCAGAAAAGTAAAACATCTTACCTTCCAAGATAAATTAATTTTCTTGATGGAAATTTGCTTTCATACCAACCTCAACCTTTCAATAAATATTCTGAGATGTGAATCAAATAAGACGAAACAGATGTAGTTAGAAAGGGTGATTAAAAGCATTTTATAAGAGATTTTTCAAAATCCATCATGACATATTTGGAGTTCAATCCTGGATGGATCTAATAACTTTGTGAGAAGTCAAGTGCATGTCTCATGTCTTGCTTAGAAGAAGTGCATAAAGCCTTGGGAGACAGAATGACCTTACCTAAACATTAACAAAGTATAACCGATATATTTGGGAAGTATTTAAAAGTTCTCTCCTTCACTCAATATTTGACATGTTTTAAGACATCCAAGTCATTGCAAATACAAGCAATTCATTCATGTCATTATCACCACTAACAAACAGCATCAAATGTCTACCAGTATCTATAGAACTGCATTCATCAAGAATTTTAAAGACATACCTATTCTGGGAAACTGGAGGGCACTTTTTTTGCCTAATGCCTGTTCCTTATATATATATCAACAAATGTGAAGTGGATGGTAGCTCAACCATTCCAATCTGAAACTCTGTGCATGCAACCACTCTCTCAATCATCACTCACCCATACAACTTATCAAAATTATGCCTATAACTTGAAAATTAACTTTTATCCCTCTTGCCTCAGCATAATGGCACTGTAAAGGGTAATGTATGTGTCTGCATGCAAAGAATGCATGGCAATTAATGAGGAAGTGCTCGGCATCTTTGTTGTTGCAATTGTACAGTGGGCATAAAGGGCCTTACATTACCTTTAAGCATTATCTTTAGCGTTGCAGGGATGAGTAATGCAAGGAATGCATACGGGAAAGTGTGACTCCTGTTTGTCTAGGGAATATGATTTGATAAATGTATGTCTGGTGGGTTGGAGCTTAAGACTGAGTTAGGAGAGTGGTTGTTCAGTGCTTGCTAGGTCATCTCACTTTGTGTTTTGTCAGTATTATAACTGTTCGAGGTTGGGGATCTGTGAGAAGAGATTACTGAAGTGTGAGACAGATAAATTTTTCATTTCTAATTGAGAGTTTGTGGTGATCTATGGAATGGCTGTTGCATAAAGTGCTGATCATGCTGAGGCAGGAGTTTATTGGGAAAGTCTTTCTTTCAATGGACAGGTGTCGAGTGTTTGCAGTTGCTAGGCATTCATAATGCAGATTTTACTGGGAAAGTCTTCCTTTCATTGTGCAGGTGCTGAGTGTTTATGGTTGCTGGGCATTCATAATCATTTAGAGTACACTATTCTGAGCACTTTGCAGCTTTGTTATATTTTCTTTTAAGACGATGGTAGACCAGGCAGACGAGGCAGTTTAAAGTGTTGATCTTACTAGTTATGGAAGTAACTATCACATGTGTGTCATTTGAGAAGCTTAGGAAGGCTGGTCTTTGGTTCAGTGGGAGCGACTGTCCATTCAAAGTGACTGGAGGGTGTGAACTGGATTTGTGTTTGACTGGGTTTAAAGAGTGATTGAAGACTTCAGTGGAGATGCAGGCATTCTCATCTCGGTGAGCCATTCTTCTATTCATCTATCTATCTATTCCTCTATATCTCCAATGCCCATTCCCTCTGAGAACTCCCATAAAGGGGGTGACCCTGGCAAAAGAGTCTCCACATCCCTGTCCTTACATGCCTCCCTTGCATACAGTATTCCACCATTTCTCTCCCGACAGTATTCTTCCACTCTATTTCCCCATGTCTCAGGTGGTCTTCCTTTCACACCAACCCCTTTTATTGTATTGTACAGTCCTTGTAAACTCCCAGTCTTGCATTCTTTCCACATGACCAAACCACCTATAAGTATTAAGTTTCACACACGTATTCCCTGCCATGCCACATCTCTCACACACCCCTTCATTTGTTCCTTCATTCAATCTAATCATACCACATGCTCCTCTTAAATAGCTTTATTTCCACAGCCTGGATTCTTGACCTCTATGACTCATACCATGTCCATGTTTCAGCTGCATAGGTCAAGGTTGGGAGGACTATGCTGTCCCTTAATCCTCTCTTCACTTTCATACTTACATCTCTACCCTTCATTATTCTGTTGAGGGGTCCAGAGATTCTTCTACCTTGTACTGCTCTCTCCCTTATCTTTCCTTCCATATTACCAAACTAACCTTAGAGAGCTCCTAAACTTAAATTCTCTCACCTCATCCAGTCCTTTTCCCCCAATATCCAAAACACAATTTAGTACACTTTCTTCTTTCACTCCATATGGTTTTGCCAAACCTATACTTTTAATCCATTTCCTTTCAAAAACAATCACTTTTACTTGCACTGACCTCAAATTGCCTCTGCTTACACACATCATGAAACACACTTACAACCTTCTCCAAATCCTTTTCACTCTATACAAACAACACAGTATCATCTGCAAACAGGACTGTCACTACCCACCAAACCTTACGGCTACACTCCATCTCTGCAACCACTTTCCCTAGTTTTCCTTTCACCTTTCTCATCACTCCATCAATATTCATATTAAAAAGCCATAGTGACATCACACAGTCCTGCCTTACATCCATATGTATACCAAAACTTTCGCTCAACTCTCCATCCACTCTTACACATGCATTTGCTCCTCTACAGAAGGCTTTCACACCATCCAACAGCTGTCTTCCAACCCCATATAACCTTAACACATCCAATAAAGTATTCTGCTTTATCCTGATCCATAAAAGCTGCATATAACTTCTTAACTTTTGCAAAATACTTTTCCACAGTCATCTTTACCACAAGAATCTGATCCACACGTTCCCAACCTTTCCTTAAACCCCCTTGCTCCTCATAGTCTGCTTTCAGCCACTTCTATCATTCTATCAATCAACATTCTTGCATACACTTTTCCTGTTATATATGACAGACTTATTTATTCATTTATTATACTTTGTCGCTGTCTCCCGCATTAGCGAGGTAGTGCAAGGAAACACACGAAAGAATGGCCAAACCCACCCACATACACATGTATATACATACACATCAACACACGCACATATACATAACTATACATCTCAACGTATACATATATACACACACACAGACATATACATACATAAACATGTACATAATTCATACTGTCTGCCCTTATTCATTCCCGTCGCCACCCCGCCACACATGAAATGACAACCCCTCCCCCCGCATGTGCGCGAGGTAGCGCTAGGAAAAGACAAGAAAGGCCACATTCGTTCACACTGTCTGTAGCTGTCATGTATAATGCACCGAAACCACATATATTCCAAGGTATTTTTGTGGTTTTAATTTTTTTCTTTTCAGCCTGTAAAGTTTTAAGGCCAGAACACATTTTCTTTTCGTTTCTGTTCAGTATTCTGTATATATTTGGTATACCACACATATAATATTCATACTTAAGGCCGTGTATATCCACTTCTCAATAACCTTTCGTGACAGATCTTTGTGTTTCTTTCCCTCAGTGTTGCGTGTCAAGTGTTTCTACTCTAAGTGTAGTAGTTTTGCCGTTTTGTTCGTGACTAAACAACACAACAGTAATCAGTATTGCGTCTCATATACGTTTTCTAAATCGAGCGTTAATATTATTGGCCCACTTATTACCTGACTGATATTCTTTTTGATATGGTTTTCAAAATTCTGATTTTCAGTCGTAGTTAATCCTTGGACAGTTGGCACCCCGCAAAATAAAAGTGTTCCAATACTGTCATTTCCTCGTCACTTTGTAGTTCAATATTTTTTCTCTGAGTTCCATTTAGATTCTCTGTTGTTCATCTTAACAGATGAAGTCTCGCCTTCCTCCCTGACATCTGGCCCCATCACCCTACTGACGTGTGAAACACATCTTACCATGTTCTCTTTCAATGTGTATCTACGTCATTTACCATCATTATGAAGACCAGTGAAGCTTCGTGTGGTCCCTTGTGTTGCGGCAGACGCAGAACTACTTCTGCCATAGACATATTACTTCCATTTGTTGCCACTTTTGCTATTAGCTTTCGAAAATATTCTAGGTCCATTTTCATAGCTTGATAGTTTTATGTCCTGTTTGACTATTTTTAGGGTGCAGGCTGTTGTCGCTTACCTTGTCGAATGCTATAGGAAAGGGAGAGGTAGAGAGGGTGATGGATGGTACCATAGGAAAACAAAGGAATTACAGGAGCAGTAGGCCTTTAGGTTCTTTCTAGGCTGTTTCTGATATCAGAAACTCACAGATTAGTGTGGTAAGACTTGAATGTCCTACAGAGGATTCAAAGTGATAAAAAAGGAATATCCAATTGTTCACTTGAGTAAGGATGCACAGTTGATATAACCCGTTGACTTGAAGCGAAATAGTTATCAGAACTATTCTTAAACAGATTTTCGTATGGCACTGCTGTCGAACCACCATAATTAGTCAGTCATTCCCTACATTAACAATCCTATTGAGGGTGACGTACTTCGTCTCATTCGATAATAGATCGTTTGGTCGCAAGTTCATGTGCGAATCATACGAGTGAAATCAGATGGTTAAAGCATTAAGTAAGTAGTTTAGATCGAGGTTATCAAAAAGCTTAATGAGTACCTGCGTTTGATCACCTCTTAACCTTCTCTTTTCTCAGTTAAGCAGATTTAAGTCGTATGGTAGACTATACGGACCGTGATGGTGGTTGGAATGGAGTTAGAGAGAGAGAGAGAGAGAGAGAGAGAGCGGACTTCATCTCGTCAGGGAAACTTTTCGCTTCCAAGGAGTCATCCAGTTCCTGCTATTAAGTTGAAGGGCAGCCTTGGAGATGGAGGAGTCCCCGGGCAGTGTGTCCTTGGGTTGTTCGATGATGATATATAAACAAACGCCTGACGTACTATGCTCGTTTCTCATCAGGGAATATGCACGTCAAAAACATTATTGACTCCACTCGTTTTCACCTTTGGTCTTTCTTCTTCTTCTATCGTATTGCATCTCGTTTGTAAATGCTGAGAAATCCATAGCGTAATATATCCTGTGACCGCAAACAACTAACTTTTATTTTTTTTTGTACGTTAAGCTGAGAAGGCAAGGACAAAATAATGCCTTACTCAGGGCTATCTGAGTTAATGCTGCTAAGAGAGAGAGAGAGAGAGAGAGAGAGAGAGAGAGAGAGAGAGAGAGAGAGATTTGAGCGTTTGTTCTTGGCCTGAGCTCAAAGCTGCGTTTGGTTGCAAACTTCATGAGGCAGTAAATTCAAACGGTGACAGGCACCATTGGGCCTGTAACGAGGCTGTTCATGGTAACGGAAGAGTAAAAAAACTCATGGATCATTGTGGTTGGAGTAGGAGACAATAGAGATGTTTCAAATGAGAAAAGCCTATACACTTTTCATGCAAGGAGGATGGTGCAATAATGTTTGTCGTAGAATTGAAGCTAAGTATTCATCTAGTTCTGTGGTTAGGATGTCTCTTAGTCTATGCTTAAAAATGTCTCTTAGTCTGTGCTTAAAATACCTTTTAGTCTATGCTTAAAATGCTTCTTCGTCTGTGCTTAAAATGCCTCTTAGTCTATGCTTAACATGCCATCCACAGTAGTTCTTTCAACCATTCTAATTGGCAAACAGCTTCATATGATAACAATCCCGTTGAAGACAAACGACTTCGCCCCATTCGAGGTAAAACATTTGACAATGAATATGTAACCATTACTACAATGAAATCAGACGGATCTAATCCTTAAGGAGCTCGTTAGATCAAGATGTCGATGCCTTTGATAGTCTTGAATACCTGTCTAATATCACTTCTTAACCTTCTTTAGCTTTAGTGAGTTATTCGGAAAAAGGCTTCATACACAGGTTCCACTGAGGCGAAATATGCAATGATTTCTCTCCGATTTGTGTGACGACATACCTATAGTATAGTGAATCATGCTGGCTTATTGCTACCCCTCCCGAGAGTTGGCTGTAACAGCTCTTGAAATATGAGAGTAATACGTAGCAACACACCATTGTTCGTCATATTCGTTAATACTCAACGTAAATTACCAGAAATCAGTCACCGTAGGTACAAAATACTTGGTTAATGTCTGTGTGACCATACACTTTGTATGATCACACTATAAATGTCTTGGAAGTCCCTCTTAAAATCCAGTTTGTGTCAAATGGGATCAGAGGTAAAGGTGTTAGATCAAGTTTGAGGGGTACCGTAGGTCGAGCAGTTCAGCAGTTGTAGGAAACACTGACAAAGAGGTAGGAGAAGCAGAGACCTTAGTCATGTATGTTTGCGCGTCGACACAGCGTGCGGGTGTCTGATTTACTGACCTCTATTTCCACAGATCATGAGAGGAGTTGATCTGACGTGGCTGAAGGAGGTGTTGGTGTGGAGGAACCCGGGCGTGGTCACCTACCTGGCCACCACCCTCTTGGTCACCCTCGTTTTAGTGTGGTTCTTCAAGTGGCGGCAGAGGGTGAGTGAGTGAGTGAGTGTGGTGTTTTGGGCGTTAAAACGGTGGCTCAGGGATCAGCTGCTAGGGTGAGGGGAAAACCTGGACGAGTCACCTCTCACTGGCGGTGGAGCAAGTCCTCCCCAGGGAGTGCTGGGGTGAGGGAAAACCTGGACGAGTCACCTCTCACTGGTGGTGGAGCAAGTACTCCCCAGGGAGTGCTGGGGTGAGGGGAAAACCTGGCAGGATATTTCTACCCAGTTCTGCCTGTCTTATGGGAGGGAGTTCGTGTTTGTTTTTCCTCACGGAACAACCTGCTGCTTTAAGATATCATTGAGCTTGGACGGATTACGTAGAGGGACAAGATGGTATGCCTTCGTCTCTCATGAGGTTTTTAAGGTGGGGTATTCATGTTCAATTTTCTAATATCGAGATATTGTTTGAGTTAAGCGGTGTTGGCGTGGCGGACCTGAACGCTGTTGGTTGACCCAGAGACATATTGTTTGTGGCAGGTGTGGCTGATCGACCAGATTCCGGGACCGAAGGGCCTGCCACTGGTAGGCAATTTGTTCTACCTCACTGTGAGTAGCGAAGGTGAGTAACCATCCCCAGTTCTTCTACAGGAATGAACAATTATCCATAACATTTGCAGCGCATGAATTTTCTTCTTTTTCATTTTCCCCGCCTTTATATATCTTCCAGGATATATATCCTTGAAAATGCCTCTTCCGGGTCGCTGTTCAGTGTGTTGTTCCTTATAATAATGATTCAAGTTGGAATCTATACAACCTTGAAATAATGGTGGCCTCAAGGGTACCACAAAATTATGTGACAACTGCTTGTGTGTGTGTGTGTGTGTGTGTGTGTGTTGTAAGGTTTATAGCCATGGGGGCTTCATCTCTCAACACATCTATCATTCTCAGTTTCTACGTCTCGTACATTTAGTAGCTGTTGTGTCAGCTTGTCCTCGCTGTCGCTTTATCCTTGGTTAGGAATCATTGTTCTTCGTCCCTCCGGAAACTTATCTTGATTAACTTCTTGTTTACGTTTTCTTGCAAACTTTTTTTCTTTCGTCTTGGAAAGATCAAGTGGTTATAATAACTTCCCTGTATATTCTTTTCTTTTCCCTTCAGTCTAGGCAGATCTTTAATGTCTAATTATACTCAATTTTGTTACGATTGTACCCTCAACGCCCAGATGCAAATATCTTATATAGAGAATAAGTTGCTTTAAGAAATGATATTCCCATATCATTTAAGTACATCAAAGTATCCAGGAGACTAACACACAACATACACATCCACTTAAGAATCCACGACACTATGGTTATACATGGGTCGCCCTGTGCCAGTAATGGCACCCCGAGCGCACACACACACACATCCGGCTTGTGTTAGTAATAGCACCCAAAGAACGGACTGCCATTGTATGCTTAGTCTTGGCAAATTTTTACACACACACACACACACACACACACACACACACACAAGAAAATCATATCCTTTCGTTTACACAGGGCTGTTCCAGCTATATCTATTGCCCAGTAGTGAGCCTATCTACATTGTCTTGCAGAACAGTTCAGGAGGTTCCAGGAGATATGTGGCTATGGTGAGGTGGCCAGGGTATGGATGGGTCCTCGCGCCTTCTGTATTCTCAGCAGCCCCAGAGCTGTGGAGGTAAGCAAGTTACACTGTAGGCAATGCCGGGGTCAAGGCCTGAGTTGTTGAGGTGAGTTGAAGAGGTTTGGGGGGGTCACCCTTGAGCGAGCAGTCTTCTGTAGTGCTAGGGATTTAAGTAGCTCATCATAAGTTGCGGATGGTAGCTTAAAGGCATAGGGGCAGAGTGCATCCCGGGAATATATCATAGAGATATGTAAAGAGTTATATATGTATATGAGAGTAAGGAATGTGCATAGCAAACAAGGTGGGGGTAGAGAAACTTGGAAAGGGTTTATGTGAAGAAGGAAGAGGATACTCCAAGGCATTTCTTGTAGAATAATCAGAAGAAAATGGCCAATTTAAAAATTAACTAATGGTCTAGTGTCCATGGATTGGAAAAGGGCATATGTTGTACCCATCTTTAAGAAAGGAGAGTTGGAATGCGCCGAATTACACACAAGACTTTGATAAGAGTGGTCTGCATAACACCGATATATGTAATCAAAAGAAAAAGATAACTAATGGCAAATGAGAAATTATTGTACTTGGGTGAGAGATATCATGGCTTGAGTGAAAGGTTACTCATGAAAAACCTCGTAAGACACACACACACACACACACACACACACAAGAATATTGTTAAAGAAAGATGTTAA
>JAUUDZ010378955.1:0-15642 GCA_032361705.1 Panulirus versicolor | reverse complement strand
AAGAGTCAATTACATATCGATTCTTGGTATGTGTATATACAAGAAAATTTAACGTATCAGCATGTCACTTAAGCATACTAGACAGACTAATAAAACAGCAATCCTGTTTCTCATTTGTGCATGTAATAACATGGGAACAATATACTAAAAATGGCACACCACATGGAAAACACACTCATGTAATTCACTGAATTTGATTATATGCTTAGTAAAAATATAAAAAGATTAGAAAGAAACCCATTATCATACAGCTGTATTAACTACATACAGCAAAATCATTTCTTTGAACACATAATTTAGGAATTCCAAATGAAAATACAAAACATTGCTATGGTTGGTTCAAGTCAATAAAAGAAAAAATGGGGTTATTATGTGGGTACCAGAAAGTGTGAGTTGTGAGATATAGAGAACAGAAAAAAAAACAAAGTAAAAAAACTGAAGCAAATAGGGAGGACATGAAGATGTAGGCAGCATAACAGCCATGGAGAATTTAAAAGGCACCAGATAGCAAGGAATAAGTAAAGCAAGATAAAAGGATGGATGAGCATGGTGATTTTGAGAGAAAGATGAAGAACAAGGTAAGAGATAACCTAACACTGTTCTTTACGTCTATCAGGAGTAAATTCTCACTTGAAGACAACTAATCTGGCTCAGGGATTTAGTAAGAAGGGTTGTTGATGATGACAAAATAAGCAAGGAACTTTAAAATTATGTTCATGGTGGAGGACTCTATCACTAATGAAATGAGATCAGGAAAGGGGCTTGAAGAAAACTGAAATTATTTGAAAAGATTTAAGTAAGCTTCTTGATCCATACTGGGTGCAAAGAACTGACTGAGTCTCTCTAGGTGTGCTTAGTGAGTAAGCACAGAAACATGACAGGACATCCGAAATATCATCTGAAATAAATCTGTTGAAAAAGGGCATAATACTAAAGGACTGGGAAAAAGTAAAAGCTGTTCCTCTTTTTGAGTAAGCAGATTTGGAAACTGCCATGAACTGCAAACTAATATCTTTGAAGAGTATCAAATGTAATATACTACAAAAGAATATCAGAAAGAAAGTGGATAATTACTTACAAAGCAAATATGTACCTGACTGAGATGTCAAATGGGTTTAAACCCCCATGGCAGAATGGACTTAGTTTTAGACACGTGAGATGGATGGAAGAATTATGTATTCTTAGGCTTCCAGAAAGCATCTGACACTGTTTTACACAAAAAGGTTGGAAAAGAAGCTTAATTTTCAGATAGGCAAAAGTAGATCACATTATTTTTGTGAAAGAGAAAACAGGACACACATCAAGTGACCCTTTTCTAAGTGAGCTTGGATAACCAGAAGCATGCAACAGGACTTGGTCTTAAGGTTACTGTTACTCCTTGATTTACATGCAACAGGGCTTGGTCTTCAGGCTACTGTTACTCTTTAATCTATGTCGATGTTTTACCAGAATAATTGGATTCATACCTGAATATGATTGCAATGGATGCTGAAGTCATGAGAGAGGTAAGAGTGACCAGAACTGCATTAACTTGAAAAGGAACTTAGAAAAACTTCAGAGCTTGTCAAGATACATGGCTGATGCATATGCAAAATGATGAAGATGGCCAACATTGAAAGAAGAGGTATACACTACATGACTATGATCTGCTAGGAAACAAGCTAGAACATCAACAAAAATAGGCCCTGGGGTCATATATCACAAGTACAATGACTTCTTAATTAGAGAAGAAAAGGATTTTCAGGTTTTGAAATTCAGTGTCTTCCAAAACGGTGCTGAGCCAATAAAAAGAGGGAAATGACTACATGGATGAGTGGAGGTTGGAAATGCAAATTCTTTATGAAAATGAAGTGGTGACCGTGTAAAAATAATTGGATAACCAATATCCGGATGGTGCCTTAACAAGATATCAAAACCAACCTTCCCATGTCCATTTCCAAACAGTCTTAAACAAGCAGCTATCTAATTACCTGAAGTTCTATGGTGTCTTTGGCATGTTCAATAAAGTTGTTGGAAAACATAGCCATGAAGTAGTCACTTGATGCCATAAGCTTGGATTTATGACACATGAACTGACGTCCTTCAGCAACCAAAGTAATGACATCTTCATTTATCTGGTTACGTTGTATTATTTCATCAGCCATTACCTACAAAGTAGCAATTTACCCTTGCATTTTTATCAATAATTTACATATTTCCATCAATATGCTTTCATTAACAAGTCTTACAGCTGAAGAAGCTGCCACTCTCTTTCTCCTGTCAAAACAAACGACATACAATACCACAAACTCAGAATACTGTAGTTCATGAATATCTATATCATAATAAACCATATAAATGTTCAATAACAAACTTTCTGAAGAATGGAACTCTAATCTCTTCATCAAGGGTCCACACAGTTTGCAAAAAGTAAGAACGGCTGAACAAGCCTGAAAAACACAAAATTTCTACCTTGCATCTTGGCTACTAGAGAAGGTCACATAAGGTTTCCATAAATTTTACTGAATTCTTACAAGTGTTTTACCAAATGTTTCATTAATCAACCCCACATTTTTCCCTAAGATACATAACCCCCTCAAAATCACATTTAAAAATATTCAGTACTACACAATAATAATATATTACACTCAACAACTGTTGTACACTAAACTCTATACTACCACTGTAAAACATAATCGCACACTATCAAAGAATTTTAATGCAAGGATACATAGATAAATCACCATCATCCTTATATATTTTCCCTGACACCAATAAACCTCACTATTATCACCTTTTCTGAAATCGTGGAATAAACTATAATGCACTGGATCACACTATGCAACCGTAATTGTATTTTCTCTTTGACACTACCATAACAAATGAACAAATTCTGGCTGTATCAAAAACTAGCTTTGATGCATAAGTAAAGCTAAACCAGAAATGCAAACCAAACTACTCTATTTTCAAAGTTAACTTAACCAGATTGTAGGAAAAATATAACTAACCCAACAATATCCTAACCTAACCTAATTCAGCCCTGTTAAGCCAGTCATAACTTTGATATTTCCCTACACTGGAATCTTAATGGCTTTTTAATGGCTTCTCCATAATATCGAGAATTATAAAATTAATTCCATCTTGGTACAATATCAAATTCACGCGTCATAATCCGACATGATTTTGAACTCCATACTTACAAGCTAGTATATAATTTAGTCCATTAACACGTGTAATAATGAAAATATAGTCTAACCAACTGTAGCCCACAATTGTATGAGATCATCTTACAAAATCCCTTAGCTAGACTTTGTATCTTGGTCTGGGTCACGTAAGAGGAAAACCTACACCACAAACTGACATGATCCTGTGACAACCACTGAGAAAATAACCTCAACCACTTTATTGACATATTAATGTTGAAACAAAGTGAGAAACTCTTTTGATCTATAACTTACACTTATGAACAAATGTATTGACTCCTTAATTCTAGTCAAATCTCCAGCTTTCGGGACTAGAGATTAGATATAATTCGACCATTGAACAAGTAGTGGCAAACCCTCATGCAGACCAACAACATAAACATCATCAGCTGAGGCCTAAGACCACAGGCATCGCTAATGTAACATAAAATTTTGAATAAAAATTCTAAGTCATACCAGCTGACAGCAATAAAAAAAGGCAGTATATATTTCATACAGTTTTTCTAATAAAGCGTCAATTGAGTTATAAAAAAACAATAACCTGTGCGCTCTGTTCTGTACATACAAATGGGTCCTCTAGGGCGGCCTAAGGACATGGTGGCCGTGACTATATAATATATAAATCTTAGTATTCACAAGGCCTTGTATTCATTGTATATATTGTTAACTTCAATGGCCATCAATTTCCGATGCTTGTCATTCCGGAATTCTAGCTACAACACTTACCAAACACGTGCGGAAAATATAAAAAAAAATTAGTTCTGAGGAACAGGCTCGTATTATACCATACACTAAGAAAAAATATATATATAGTGTGTAATTCCCTTGCATTCTTCAACATCTTCCTCATAGGCGCGAATCTTAATAGTATGTTGACCTAATCAACAGCATCATATCCATCAAGAACGGTTCTGTATTTGATAAATACTTGAAAAAGCAGTAAATAACGCCACGACATCGTTAACTCTAACTCAAAATAACCTAACCATAACTAAACTAATGAAGACCATAATGACCCGATATCGTAATGTTAACTACTGCTCTGATTTTTGCTGGTCTATTCTACAACTAACGCACTCCCTTCGTTGATACATAGCCTTTCGCGGTCCCATCTCATCCCATTGGGCCTTTCATGATAACACCAACCATGGCATTTACAACGGTAGTTCATGCATTACATGGCATAAATGCAGGGCATTTTTCTTTATTTTTTACTGAAGGTGGGGGACATATGCTCTCCAGCCCACCCTCCAGTTACTCCATGTCCCACTGAGTACCATGTTAAATGGGTCGTCCCGGCTCCCGTAGTGATGGATATAAACATCATTATCATACGGATCTATACAACAGAGTATCATCAAGGTATTTCTTCCCATTTAAAATGGCTAGGAGTATTTCTGCCGGAGATACAGACACCAAGGGTAAGAGTAGCCTTTCTATCTGCCCGGTCACTTGTGATGTGAGCCACCGAGTAGATTGACCGAGTAGATAGATCTGGACGGTAATTTGAACTCAAGGGAAAAAAAAAGAACCATAAGGCACTACTGTCTGGTAGGTCATCATTTTTGGCATAATATTAATTTACAAAACTTAGCAGATCACGCATTCTTCCTTAGGCTTTAATTAAATTCATGTTGGTAATTTCTATCATTGTTTTAGGTGAGAACTCACGAGTCAGGATGAACCATCTTTACGTAAACCGAGTCTTTCATACAGACAGACGTCAGCTCATTGGGGTCTTTGGACGTCAGACGTCAGCTCATTGGGGTCTTTGGACGTCAGCTCATTGGGGTCTTCGGACGTCAGACTTTGGAATGCTTTAAGCTGATTTCCTTACGGAAGTTTGCCTTTTCCTTTAAAGTTCTCATATGAAGATCTGTGAAATACGATGACGGTAAATAAAAAGGCTGAAATAGAAAGGTATATACTTAGGTAATCTTTCTTCCAAAGTTCGAGTACGGTAATAAGAATTCTTCCTGTGTGTGTGGTGGTTGGGCAGGTCAATAATCAGTAAATTAATCTGGGACTCTGTCATGACCACTTTCATTTTCTGTAAACTGGGTCATGTCTTTCCAAAAGTCTGTCTTTTTGAGGGATTTTGTCTGTTGGTGTGGGAGAAACAATTGCCCATCTGCGACCGAGGTAAAAATGGCGAACCTCATTCACCTCAATGCGGAATAATTCGTCACTTTTCAATTATGACAATTTTCATGCGAAAGACGTATTAGGTACTGGTCTACTTTTGATTTCATCCAATAATATTAATTTGACCAAGTACTCTGTATTTTGTACTTATTAGCAGAAGAGCCAATAATAGTTCCCTGTTACCAAAGGCAGCATTCTGATGCATTGGCAAATGGTAACTTCTTTGATAGGATATCTAACAAAAAACATTTTCATGCTGCTGTGCTACTGTTTAATAAATGATATAGAAAAATCAATGTGTAAAGTGTATTTTCAACCTATGTATCTGCTTAACTTTACATCGGTTTTGGCTAAATTTAATTGGCAATGCATTGTTCCTGGCACTCTGCATAAAGTGAAATAAAATCTAAAGAAATAATCATGTCCTGTGGCACTGGTAGCACATTAGTTCGTAAATCGAAAGGTTTTTGGTCTTGATCCTAGTAGGGGCAATACGTTTTTAATGTATTTTCCTCCTGCAATTATACAGTAATAACATGGATTGTATATTACTATACTGAATAATACAGTAATTTAAGATAACGCATGTTCTAGATTAGGATGTTGTAACTATAAGACCAAAGGATAAAAAAGTAAAATGAATAATGAAAAGACAGCAATGAAGTTAGTTGGCCACAACACTTACCATTGCAACGTAAACACTATAAATAAATCACTGCTTAACATAACTATGGTTTTCATCCCCAGATCTCTGGGCTATGAACCCAACTAGTCTTCCTGCATCATTTCCCTAGTTTCCCGATGAACTTGCACCTTATCAACTCAAAAATCCAAGTTTGTTCTAGGACTCGATCTTACTTAATTCACTGTACTGACATGGCCAGATAGCAACTGTAAAATGAACGCTGTTATTCTTAGCATGTTTGATATATGATTCTGATTCTGGACTAAATACATTAATTACATTTATGGGTCATAATACTTACCACTGAATGTAGCAGCACAGTAGGAAAAGTTCTCTCCCTCTTTTCAATATCTGTCAACATACATCAAGTACCTGGCTTAGCATCAAATTGTCAAGATACCACTGGTAACAGTCAAATTAGTACAAACCAAGATATTCTAGGTCTATAACCAGCTAAAATATCATAAACTGGAGAGGGCAAATTTCGTGAAATTTTTTAATAATATTAACAAAACAACATTTTAGGATGTTTAATCAAACAACTCTGTTGGCGTTGATGGCATTATACAACATTTATGAGAACGTTGTTTGACCTGGTCAATGATGATGATTGTATTTCTGTGACGGTTACATAGACTAAAATATATAACTGAATGTCTTGCAACATAAAAACATTTGCACCAGTACAAGCTGATGGTTAATACCTACAGCAGGGGGTTTGAAATGATATCATCCTCTAGTATGAGGTTGAAAAACCATTTCTTAGACATGGAATAATGTAGCATAGACAGAATCAAAAGACATCAAGTACACAACAAGCAAGGCACAACATAACAACAGCATAACAACAGCAAACCATGATAGCGACTTGGAACCTGCCATTGTGTATAGCGTAACCTAGGAAGCCCTAACATTGATTATATGCAGACCATTCTCACACTCATTCACTCAACAAATGATCATAAATGTACAGAACAGGAAAAAGTGCAGCATAATTTACATTTCAAACCTTAAGAAACTTTTACTTTACTGTTAATATAAGCCACGGCAGTTTTTCCTTTATTTACCTGGGTGAAGATATTACCACAGTACAGTAATGTTGAGGGGATAATTAACAAGAGCAATGTCTTTGTGACATGACTGAAGTCGTAATATCACAGTCAGCGTAAAGACACCAAGACTTTGTGGCTATACCATCCATGTGAGCACCAAACGTGTACAATTTAACATCCCATGTCAACAGATGAATAGGTAAAAAAGTGGATCAATGCACTCTTTTTGAGTTGTTATGGACATTCCACTGAAAGGCAGTATTTGTCAGTACGCATCCTTGTATTGAACAAAAGCAGTCAAAGAATGCAACCATTGTTATGAAGAATGATGTCAACATGTTTGGCTCATCAGAAATGTGGGAAAGACACCAGCCAAAACACTTGCTTTCTGAAGAGCTTTGCCAATTGCTTTTTTATGAGAACAAGTAACAGTTAGATCCAGGTTGGGGAAAAATGCTAGAATAGGGCAATGAGTTACATATATATGGTGGCATCACATCTTTGATGCAGATCCACCTTCACCAGGTACCACTCATTCTACTCCCTTCCACTCCCACTTTCCTGGTAAAAACTCCTCTGCATTGAATAAATTTCCATTCATCCTGATAATTTGTAGCACCTTCCATAATGCCCTTCTATTAACCTCGTCATGTGCTTTCTCTTGATTGAAAAATGCCACATACAATTCACCATCTTTCTCAGAGTATTTCTTAAACAAATACTTCAAAGCAAACATCTGGTTAACACATTTTTTACCTCATCTGAAGCCACTCTCTTCCCCAGTCAGATGATAAAAGTATACCACCACCTTTACACCAACCTCCCTTACCAGGTATACTCCACAGACTTTAAGGTAATTCCATCAAATGGGCATTTAAGGCAGACTAATAGGGTTTATTCAATAGTTTTTGAAAGAAAATCAAAGGTGAGGGTAGGTAGTGAGTACTCAAGGGAATTCCGTGGAAGGCACGCTGCATGGCAGTATAATTTCCAATTTTTAGTGTACAGCAAGGGAGTTTTACACTCATGGGGCCCCATCTCTTGAACATTCTCTATTTTCATAAAACTTTTTAAATTTATGTATGCTGCACCATCTCTTGAACATTCTCTACTTTCGTACAACTTTTTAAATTTATGTACGCTGTCTGTTTGTTAAGTGTTACCTGCTTCATTGCTGTCATCAACAGTGTTGTAGACACTATCCCAAGGGATATTGAATTATCCATTTTTGTTGATGATTTGGCTATCTATTTTACATCATTCCCTGAAGTAGCTGTAAGATGCTTGCAAGCTGCTGTTGGTAAAATTACTGATTGGGCAGAAAACTCCAATTTTAATTTCCCTGAACAAAAATGACCATTATTGATACACATTTCATAAAATCAACTAAAGATCAGCAATACCACATGTACCTTTGAAAGGCACTTTCATTCCCTATAACAAGGAGGCAAGATTTTTTAAAAATAATCTTTAAAAGAAGATTGGCATGAGCCCCTCATATTAACTCCTAGCTGCTGAATATATTTCTGCATTCCTGAGTGTGAATTTTCCAGAAAAGTACAAAAATCGTAGTTTGTCCATTTTTACTATTTTTTCTTCCTAGGTGAAACCAGTTTCCATATTTGACATTAATATTTGTTAGCAACATCTGATAACAAGAAAAAATAGACAAAAAATGAAAAGTGTATTTATGGTCTGATGCCTGCAGAATGGAATAAACCTCCTCAATTATAATCATCATTTACCTTTATTTATACATTATAGTACATAAAACACTTGCAAAGCATATCCTGATATCATGGTGTCCACAACTTACCTAATAATAAATGAATCACTCTGCAGGTGGTGTTGTCATCAGCGGGTAAATGAGTCATTGTTTTATCTGGATCCTGTAACTTGCAGTAGGTATGTGGCTGCACCTCCTGGGTGCTTGTGGCATCTGTATGACACCTATAACTTACCTAAATCATGGCTTAAAGAGGTAAAAAAAGAATAAACAGATAAATAATTCAAAATAAGGGTGTCATGCAAGTGAATTAGTTGCTGCTGCATTTGGAAGGTTTAAACTCAAGCACAAGCAGAAAGCAAAACTATCTTGGTTCCCAAGGCCATTTTCAAATCAAGGAAATGTCAGCCAAACACTCAGGCTGTTTAAAGCAATTTTCATAGGCCACTGACTTTCATAACATTTCATAGTTAATTGCAAGGATGAGTTCCTCGATATGAGATGAGCAATCTAAACAAAATGTCAAAAACCTTAAAAAAAGTGAAGTGACAAAAAATGCTAAACATTTTGAGGGTATTGTCTCTACTCCCGGGAAGCAGATAGGGAAACCATGCTGAGATTTTATGATTCATTTTGGTTGAGAAGTAAATTCTTTGGCTATGGATTACATCCTGAAAAAGTTTAATGTTGTCCATAATTTTGATACTAGAATATGCACACAAGCTGTCAAATACTCAACAGTTGAAAGTGTGTATGTAAATTCTGGTGAGATCCTGATGAATTTGAGATGCATAGAACTTGACTTAAGGTCTCTTTAATCTTGCACATACACTAGTTAACCCCATATATACATACATTTTTGCTGCAGACTAGCCTGAGGTATTTGATTAACATACAAAGTTCTCTAAATTTTCAAGTGCAAAAATAAAAAATGTCATTAATGTGTGGTTTAGATATAAACAACAACTTGATTACCTCCCAAGAAATCAGACTTTGCAGGGACTGGATGAAATCAACCAAAAGCTTCACAGCTTCTGTAAAAAAAAAAAAAAAGCGATGATGTTGGAGTGGAAAGGGGAGGAAGGTAGGTTACTGAGAACTAGACTTGTCAGCATCATGCCAAAGTGATTTTTCACTTGCACTGTAACCTCTGGCAAGCAGAGTTCAGGAATACTTTTTTTCTTTTATTCATACTTAATCTGCTTTTCCCTGCATAAGTGACATAGCACCAACAGCAAATGAGGAAAGGCCACATTCGCTCACATCCATTCTCTAGCTATCATGTGTAATGTACCGAAAACACAGCCTGCTTTGCAAAACCAGGTCCCAAAGACCTTTCCATGGTTTCCCCAGGCCACTTCACATACACTGATTCAGTCGACTAACAACACAATGCCCTATGTATACTATGTCGTTCCAATTCATTCTATCCCATGCACAATCTTCCCCTTTTATATGTTCAGGCCCCAACCATTCAAAATATCTTTCAGTTCATCCTTCCATCTTCAGTTTGGTCCCACCCCTTTTTTCCCTTCCACTTCTGACACATATATCCTCTTTGCCAATTGCCAACTTCTCACTCATTCTTTCCATTTGGTCCAAATCATTTCATCACATCTTCAGGTCTCTCAACCTCTTCTTATTACAAAACTTTTGTCTTTTCTCTTATTACTTACTCCATCAAACCACCTCACACCACATATTGTCCTCAAATATTTCTTTTCCAACACATCCACACATGTTCAGCCCATTAAGGCTTGCATCCATACAGCATCGCTGGAAGTAAAATATACCATCAAACATCCCCATTTTAACCCTCCCAGTCAACAACTTCTCTTTCTACACATTCCTCAAAGCTCTAAGTACCTTCCTTCCCTACTCACTCTGTGATTTAACTGTTTCCATGGTACCATTTGCTGCCATATCCACTGCCCTGTATGACACACTATTCTTCCACATTTTCTCCATTCAGACTCACACCCCAACTAACCCCAACTAACCTGTCCCTCTGCCCTTGCTTTTATTCACACTCTCAACTTCCTCCTGTCACATATTCTCTCAAATTCAGTCACCAATGAATGCAATTTCTCTCAAATCTGCCACCCATGCTGCATCTTCAGCAAACAACTGACTCATTTTCCAGAACTCATCACCTACAGACTGCATACTCTCTCTCTCCACAACCGTTGCCTTTTTCTTCCTTACCACCCTATCTGTAAACAAATTAAATAGCTATGGTAACATTACACATCCTGCCACAGATCAGCCTTCATCTGGAACTATTCATTTTCCTATCTTCCAACTCATCTTGATAGAAACTTCTTACTGCTTCTAGTAGCTTTCCTGCCACACCATATATTCTTAAGACTTTCCACAAGACATTTCTCTCAATCCTATGTTTTCTCATAATCTATAAATGCTATGTACAAATCCTTATCTTATTCTTAACACTTCTCACAATATTCCTCAGAGCAAACACCTGATCCACAAATAATTTTCCATTCCTGATACCACATTGTTCTTTCTCAGCCTGTTGCTCTGTAGTTCGAACTCTCACCTTTGTCTCCCTTGCCTCCCTTGCCCTTATACAACAGCACTATACATGCACTCTGACAATCCTCAGGTACCTCATTATGATCCATACATACAATGAAAATCCTAAAAAACAATCAACAATACAGTTACTCCCTTTCTTAAATTCAGCTGCAATAACATTCACCAGATGCCTTGTGATGCTTCATACCATGCATGACTTTCACCTCCTCTTCTCTTTTCATCAAACTACCATCCAAAACCCTCCCCCTCCACACTTCATATAAATGCTGGATCCAAATGCCTCACATCTGCCACCCTATCATCAAACATATTCAATACTTCAAAGAACTCACTCCATTTCTTTACCTCATCTCTGGGTGTTATCTGCCCCCTTCACTGATTTCCCCATTTGTTTTCTCACTTTTCTACCACCTACTTTCAATGTGTTTTTCAATATCCCTGGACTTTGCAGATACTCACTCTCCCTAGCTTTTGTTTGCTCTTTTTCAGTCCCTGCACCAATACATAAATGATTCTTTTCCTTTAATTTCATAGGTATTATAAAAATATCACTCAAAGTACTGATGCTGAAACTCATAAATTCAAAAACTGATAATCAACTGATAATCAATCATTAGAATCTTGTCAAATAAAATTCAAGCGAGCCTTAAAAGTATCATCAAATAATCACCTTAAACAAATACATAACAACGTACTTCATATCTTACTTGAAAAATTACTGATGGACAAACTTTATCAGCAGTTATAGTATTTTCATATAAATCTATTCTTTAAAACTGTATACAGTTCTCAGAATAGAAGGCTGATGTCATGATTAACAAACCAAAATTTGAAGAATACATCCACAAGTTTCTGAAGTGATAATTTAAGTTCTACACCCACAGGTAATTCATCAATCATATATCCATTATCTACACAGGGTGGAAAGGAGTTTCATCCAAAAATAGCTGCAATAACTAATCATAAATCTATGATTTATTAAAGTAAGGGCTCAGTAATGAAACTGAGCCTTGATGAATAGTTTTATGAAACAAAATATTGCAGATCATGGAAAATATTTCTTAAAAGAGTATGTGTTAAATTAGTAATAACTACACTTGAGAATCACAACCAACTGTTTTCTGCTACAAACACTCTTAACCAAAGTCATTAAGATGATTACACAAACTGAATGATTCTGTAATTTCATTAGATTAAGTATAATTATCATCATCATATCTCCAACACAAAACGATCATCATTACTGTCTATACATTACAGTCATTATAGGTAAGAATGGAACTCATTCACACAACAAGCGTGACGTAATGTAATTTGGGAATTTGTTATGAAAATATATATTGAATCATTGCCAGTGGCCGCCCCATGCAGGCTGGTGTTTTGTATTAAATCAAAACAATTTATTCCCAGAATCTTGTTTGATTAGGAAGATTATGTATGTGTGGCTCATGTAATCTGACCTTTAATGTCGAAAAATAATTACAACATACATGAAAAAATTGATTATATACATAAAAAAAGAAAAAGGGATGTTATATAAATTCATTCGTGCGAGATATATGATTCTTCCTGGTAATCATTGCTAATTTTGCATATGGTTTATCCTAACACATAAACACACACACACACACATATGATTATATATGCATAAAATCACTAGGAAAATGAAACACGATAAGTTCTCGAGTGCACTTTTGTGTAATGATCACATCGCAGGGGAGATACATGAATGAGATAGAAGACGTAGAACAGGCAGTTGATACAGGCTCTTGTGCACAAATATGACCCTGGAAAATTCTCAAGTGATTTACCAATGGTACAATATCTCACCCTTTCTCTCTTGCTGTTCAGATACTTATATATAAAAGCCGTTGGTCTATTGAATTCAAATGTTTCTCGTGTCACGTTCTATATTCATGGTATTAGGCAAACAAAGGAACTATGGAAGCGGAAGTGAGTCATAAGGTGGTTGAAGGGGTAAAGATTCTGAGAGCACTGAAGAATGTATGGGAAGAGAGATCATTAGCTGGGAGGGAGAAAATGGGTATGTTTAAAGGTATAGTTGTTCCTGCAATACCGTATAGGTGAGAAGCATGGGCTATAGATGAGAGTTGGTGGAGGAGGGTGGATGTGTTGAAAATGAAATGTTTGAAGACAACATGTGGTGTGAGGTGGTTTGATCGAGTAAGTAATGAAAGGGTAAGAAAGAGTGTGCTTAAGAGAACAGAAGAGGGTGCACTGAAATGCTTTTGACATATGGAGAGAATGAGTGAAGAAAAGTTGGCAGAGACAAGGTGAAGAGGGAGACCAAATGATGCAAAGACATTATTTCTGTTTCTAATTCATCATGATTTTATTTATCAAATATTCTTTAGAAAAAAGAAAATACATACAGGTAAGCATCGTCATACTGGCTAAAATATGCTGACGTAATGTGAGTTGCGTCATATCACGTGCCTCAAGACATAACCTCCTCACGTGCAAAATGATGAGATATTACAACATCTGGAGCCAACCGTCCTGGACGTACACGTCTCTCTGATATATTACAACATCTGGAGCCAACCGTCCTTGACGTACTCGTCTCTCTGATATATGATAACACAATGATGGTAAGGAAAAGGAAAATCTTTTTTATAACTACAAATATATGAATATTCACTATAATCTTAACACAGTGTTTGGTGGTTGATTATCTATGTTAATCATAAGACCAAGAGAAGCGTTACTGGGTAAGTTTAAGGTGACACAAGTGGTTGACGTTCCCTGGGTAGAGTGGTTCACATCAGGAGACCAACACGAGGTATACCTACCTCCACCTCCAGCCTCATACACCCTCACTTGGTAAGGCTGCCAGACATCATCGTCACAAACATCGCATCTCTCCTGCCCTTAAGTGTTACAACCATCTGTATTACGTATAAGGAATCAACATAATGCTCAAAACATCTACAACAATCAAGGAACTACGAGTTGCAGGAAAGTTTTAGAATAATTAGAAATCAGACTTGGCTCTGTCGAAATATGTGGAAGGTTCTCATATGGATCTATGGTAAACAAAGACAGTCTGGATGTTGTTGTTGTTGTTGTTGTTGTAGCAGCAGTTGATTCATGCATATTTCCTGCAGCTGGTGTTGTTGATATCTTTGCTCTTGATCTTGTTAGTGGCGAACTGATCACCTGCAGGAGTTCTCCAACAGTGTTGTTGACAGATGCCTTAAGTCTGTAGTATTTGCCAGGGTGTTGCTATGAGCCGACCCCCCCTTACTGCTACTTAACTGATACTATTGTTACTACTGCTACCACTACTACTACTACTACTACTACTACTACTACTACTACTACGACTACTACTACGACTAATACTAATACTACTATATCTTTATAAGTATTAATAGGTAGAGGAACAAGCCTCCCCAACCCTAGTGGGGACTCCACAGTAATTACAAGGCTTCCTGTTAGGTGACAGAACCCTAATATGTATAAGTGAGAGTAATGTGAACAATTACAGAAGGATTCCAATCCTGGGAGGGGAAGCTTCGTCACAGCACCTGCTGGCTGGCAGTCGTTAGTACGGTGAGGGTGAATACCAAATAATTTCCTCTACAGTTAGGAAAGTATATTTGACCTGTAGGATGAATGCCATGTAAATGTAAGGGGCAGCGAACTTTAAACATGACGTACTATACTTTTGTATTCTGCATTAAAGAACTTTTGTCTCATTTACTTTCTTAATCACGGAACTTGTTAATGAACCTTCCATGTTAAGGTAACAGTTACAGAGGTTCAGATTATCTATGAATTTGTAATTATTCTGTGAATATGTAATTTATCTGTCCTTCATCATAGTGGCGTCACATCTGTTCGTGTTGCTCCTGAGGAAGGAATACTTCATGGTTCATAATAACAACTTCATGGGTAATGTCAGCGTCTCAAGGAATCTCTTGATGTCAAAGCCCTACAATACATTTGTAAGACCAACTAAACATTACCTGGTAATCTTGCGTCTTACTGTCTTACTGGGTCGTTATATAAGTTTGATTCTCACTGTGGTACACTGGTGTTTGATGGATGGCTCGTGGGCTCTGCCTTACTCATTATGGGTCACGAGGCTTTCCCGGCAGCCTCCCGTACACTGCCTCACTCATTGTGGGATATGAGGCTTCCCCGGCCGCCTCCCGCACACAGCCTCACTCATTGTGGGATATGAGGCTTCTCCGGCCACCTCCCGTACACTGTGGGATATGAGGCTTCCCCGGCCGCCTCCCGTACACTCCCTCACTCATTGTGGGATAT
>JAUUDZ010378844.1:0-15646 GCA_032361705.1 Panulirus versicolor | reverse complement strand
CGCGTACCCACGAGCAATCCGCACTCATCGCAAGCAATAGTGAATTGTGCCTACATATGCAGACTTTTGAGAAACCCCGAAATTTTATTTCGTTCTAACGTCTTTTGAGAACCGAAGAGTGAAAAGAAAAAGTATGACTGGTAACTGTAACCAAATGAGTCGATGAGTTTGGATACTTTATGACTGAGAGGCTCAAATATCTACCGAAAGAAAAAGGTTTATAATCGTTAACTGATAAGAAGTTAGCATATTCTGTTGGTTTGATTAGTCTTGTTTATGCAAGTGGTACAAGTGAAGTATGTATCTTACTCAAGGTACTGATAGTCCACATTGACAGCACCTGCTGGCTGTTTACTCCAGTGTCCTACAACTTTACAGCTGTTAAAAGCTTTTGTCCATATTAGCATTACATCTCCGTCCTTTGGATTTCAAACCTTTATACACGGGCGTTGAATCTTTTGATGCCATGAAGAAACTGCCGTGTGTTCTGTTATCAAAAGCATCAAGTGTTTAGAAAACTTTTATTCCGATCTCATCAAAGCCCGCGGTATTTTTAGAGAGAAGAATTTTAAGGGTTTATTCTTGAGGGACGGAATGGTATTTGTTGCTCTTCTTGGTATTCGTTCTAGTCTTTTATTTTTTTTTTTTGATATTATTCCTCTTCGATCGAATTTTATCGGAAGTCTTTGGGTGGAGTAAGCGAGAAGGCTTTTCCCCTGACCGCCTTTGTTGGTATTTCCGCCTAGCATGGATCTAGTGTACAAGGTAAGAGGGAGGAGTGGCCCAGCCGGTGTCGTCTCCTTCAAGTTAAACACACCCGTAAACGGAGATCTTATCGCTAAGGAATCCACCTCATGCTCCTGTAACGTCAACTGGCTCAAGCTTACCCAGCTTGAATGGATCTAGGAGAGAACTACCTTCAGTCACTGAATTAAGACAGTTCTTTTGTTCAGTTCAAGTCGTAACCATAGGTGTTCTCTCAGTGTATATTTTGTGCTGGTAATAGTTTCTATGTGTTGTATGCACAAGTCTGGGTGCTAACCCTGAGTAGGGCGTAAAATGTGCTAACCTTGAGTAGGGCGTAGAATGTGCTAACCCTGGGTAGGGCGTAGAATGTGCTAACCTTGAGTAGGGCGTAGAATGTGCTAACCCTGGGTAGGGCTTAGAATGTGCTAACCCTGGGTAGGGCTTAGAATGTATGCCTTAAACTAGCGACAGGAGTCTTCTGAATGCGTGGCCAGCTGATATTGCTTTAGGATTATTGTATCCTGGTAGGGAGGTTATTGGTTACACCCTCGCCAACCTCTCCACCCCTTCTGGAACCACCCATCCACCCACACACAGCTGCACGTCATCATCATTGTTGTTCAACAGTAGATAAGAGGTGAGACACTGGCCGTCCCTACTCACCTCCAGCGTGGCTACCTTACCCAGATTCTCAGCACGTCGTCCTCTGAACCCCCAGCATCCCTTCCTCTCCCCTCACCATCACTCGTACACTCTCCTCCTCACTCTCATAACACTCACGAAAATATAAAACACCGATGAAGGCTAAAGAAAACCTTATCAGTTCACCTACGTCACCAGCCGTATAAGTGAAGAAAACTGGGATCAAACGGAGCTGTTGTTGTTCTGTGGAGAGTGTTTGACTGGCGGCGAGTATGAGGTGAGCAAGCAGTGACATCACGGGACGGCGGCGCGCTGCGGCCGTAATGCGAGTGCGGAAACACTGAACAAAGGGAGGGAGGGAGGATGACACACACAGCGACGCAGGGAGTGGGTCAAGGAGGCAAGAATCGCTAAACCGGTGACAGACACAACATCACGAGAACACGACAGACAGCCAGAGGTGGAACATACTAGGGTCAACCACTGAAGCAAATGAAACGTCTCATCTAACAGGAAATTTTACCCAAACGAGCAAAGAACTTGAGCAAATTCTACAATATCATAAGGATACCATTTGAAAACATAAAGACATAATTAAAAGAGAAAACATAAGGGTATAACAATACATCAGTGGTCGGTGAATAATAGTATCAAACCACTGTATCATCAATATCACAAGGATTACGAGGCGTGTGCGGGCGTGGCTCCCCGAGCACCACATACAAGGCATGAGAAATGTTCACGCGTGACTTCCCCCGGCAGCAACATCAGGTTACGACATCCCTTGGCATGTGGACTACTCAAGCATGGCAGACGGCGCGCACACACACACACACCACCCATCTGTTAATCCTCCCACTGGTTGATATACACTTGGGCACCAACTTTTGCCGGGGTAAAGCACCACAGATATAACTGGCCTAGCCAGCACATAGCTTGTAACTCGGCTGATCCAGGGTTGTCCAATGTCCAGGAACATGACCCTCACAGACAGGCTTGAGCCTACTAACGGGTTGGTAATGTACAGTAGTACATTCCCGTCAATACAGACATTTTCTTTCTTAATACAGGTTTGCACTCGTGTCTTTCTGACTATTTCGTGACGACTTGACGTATCTTTCGAAAATATCGAGTGCCTGCAGTTATTCCCAACAGCTGTGAATATTGAGACAATATGAACTTCTTTGATCTCTGGATATTTTTAGGCTTGCAATTTGAGCCGCCATGAAAAGTATTGTTGTGAGGAGTGTCATCATCGATTCTGCCTCCCTCGTCTTTCCAGTTCGCAAATCCAGCCGACCATTTCTTAAGTAGCAGCAGTTGCTTTGTTGTGATCGTCGAGGGTAAAAAAAAAAAAATCATAGTCGTCGTTACTTAACCTAACGCTTTGGTGACATAGCTCATAATATCTGCGTCCGGCACTCAGTGAGGATTTTCATTTAACTTCCACGGAATGAATCAGTTGAAAATTATTCTCATTAAACGGACTGTTATTTGTAGTGGCTCACTGGAAAACTTCACATACGATTGTTGTCTCTCGGTGTCTTCCTTTGATAACATTGTCATGTATGCATCACAACCTGGCAAGTAGTTTGTGGTATAGTTTATGCGTGCATCGATGTCATAATAGGTAAGACAAAACAGTAAAGGTGAAAGCCATTTTCCGGGGGAACAGACCATTTTTCCGTGTAGACAGAAGGAACCATCAGTTCTAAGTTGTGATATGTTCGTTAGAAACATTGATCTCCCTACAGCACAAGATAGTCCCATATTCACGCATTTTTATGAACCCTGACAACCTGGTCACATTTATCAAACACTCTTGCAGAGACTGTGTTTATCAGTCTCCATCAGTCCTATTTGTCCTGCAGTGTCTCTACAACTTCACCATAGCAACTGAGACGCTGGGGGAGGCATGATCTTCATGTCTCGTTGCCCTGAGATGTGTAACCTGTTTTATGATACGAGTTTAGTAAGTTATCTTCTCAGGACTAAACAAAAAAAAAATTTTGCTAGTCTTATTATTTGGTATGTTTGGTTCCTTAATTATGGATAGGGACTGCATAGGAGTCTTTTCTCCTGGGTCAGCATCGCTATTCAGGCTTTCCCTCAAGAGGACTTCTAGTACCCGCACTAAAGAACGCGTCTTTCATCTCCATAATGACAGAGACGCAAGAGTCTCGTCCTGACAAATAATTCATGAGCAGAAGAAAGTTCCTCACGGAGTCTGATGGTGTATGTGGCGTTGCAGAAAGTGGGGAAGTTGTAAATGAATTTAAGACTGGATCATTGGCTCAACACTTAACACTTCTTCGTATTCCATCGTTTTCTTTTTCATCATATCTTCACTACAAACGTCTATATACCATCTATGGTTCTTATGGAGTCTCCGGCCCGTAAATCTTTTTTATCATACCTTTACTACTAACGTCAACGTACCATCTATGGTTCTTACTGAGCCTCCTGTCCTTAGATTTTTCCTTGATAATAACTTAAACATGTAAACAGAAACTTTCCAGCCTGCCTAATGGTCCTTTGTTCTTTTCTTGTGGATCTCGTGATATTTCGAGTCGACGGCCAATCCTCTCCAAGTCTTTTAACATTTCATTTCCTGTACCATGTGAGATGCGGCCAGTTAACACCTGCTACTCATTTCCTACTCCTACAAGAACCCTATTTTCACTCGCGTCGGAACTGCATTTCCATCTCATTGATATGCGTCTTTTGTGTGTGTGTGTGTGTGTGTGTGTGTGTCTCGTAAGTGCTTTTTCATATACCCGAAATTCTTCTGGTGCTTTGCCCCTCAAAGTCCTTCCACCGAATACGTTCATTAGTACATAAAAAAAGAAATGCAAACTGAATATTCTGGTGTGACTGTCCCAGTGTCCTAGGTATGTCGCACGGCTCAGCATGAGAGGCACCGATGTGACGCCTCGACCAGCTGACTGCTGTGGTTGGCGGATTCACATTCTGTGGTGACCGTGTGCAGCCCAGCTCGGGCGCCTATCAAAACTGGAATATTAACCATGGTGTTTGATTTGGCCACCCTTACAGAAAAATACCCATATATTCTTTCTATTGAGAAGCTTAAAATGTTTAGTAAAATATCCTATGGTTATATCACTCAAATTTTCTGTTCTTTTAATAAAGCTTTGACAATTTGCTCTCACCTAATCCTCTGACCTACAATTGAACTCCAATGAACAAGCAATGCCATTTAAGTTCTATAAGTGACTGTTGACTACGTTATCTACTTGTTCAACGATATGAACAAGGAAACAGTCCCCTAAAACAATCAAAACAATCTTTAAACCACTGATGAACCCTATAATCCAGACCAGCCATCACCCACGCCCTTGTATCTGGAGACGTTCTTGAAGCGTCTTCAAAGGTAGTCTTCTAACCCAACAGCTCGGGCTAAGTCCGAACTGCTGAGTTGGGGCCTTAGTCGACCAAGCTGTTGTAAGACGCGGCCCGAATGCTCACGTGACTACAACGTAGCTGGCCTGATACACTTAATAGACATTCATCCAGGGCCTTCTTAAATTACTTCAAAGTATATCTTACAATGTTTCTGATGGCTGCAGGTAGAGTGTTGAACAGCCTTGGGCCCTGGAGGTTCAAAATGTTGCCTCTTTTGCTTATCGCACCTTATGATTTCAGATGTAATATTTACAGCTTCTTGCACGCCTACACTGCCAAATCACCACCCCCACCTACACCACCAAGCCACCATTCCCACCTACACCACAACGCCACCATCCCCACCTACACCACCACGCTACCATCCCCACCTACACTGCTACGCCACCATTCCTACCAATACCACCCATGCCACCATCTCCACACCATCACTCCCGCCTACAATGGTGCCCCCACCCACGCCGTCATCCCACGCCCACACTACCATCACTACCTACCCCTCCGTCGACAACATACAATGAAGAGGCTTAATTACGTATCGCCAAGGAATGTTCCGAGCCATGAGAAGTGCTCACAATAACGTATGATGATGACTTCAACATCTGCAGACAGAGCCACCTTCTTCGCTCTCTGTCACTCTATAATGATAGTCAATGTCTGACGATCGTTCTGTTTTATTCTGATCAAATAATATATCTTAAAAACGAAGTCAAAGACTGAACAAAATGTGTTTTTCTTTGCAGTATTTCAGCTGTAAACATTAATCACAAAAATAATCTATAATTCACAGAAATAATAATATCACTACAGAAGACTTCTCAGCAATGTAGACCCGAAAAACAAACATATATTTCATACGTGCTTAAATCAGCACTTGGCTCTGACGTCTATGACTTTTCTTTTGGAGCCGACATAGCAAGCGCAAAAACTTGCCCCCATCGCGTCCACCTCGGATGAAAGGTATGATCACACACACACACACACACACAAAAACACAGAAATCTGAGCTCCTTAGGTGTTTGCAGATCCGTTCCTGAAAATAGGAGGGTTAAAGGAATAGTGAAAGAAAAAAGACGGAAGAGAAATCGCTGTCCGAGAAAAAGAGGAGGTACCATAACGGTCAATGCTCGTGTGGCTGGTCCCCACACAGAAAACACAGGAAACAGCTGCCAGACGCCTGCCGCGGGTCCAAATCTCTGGGGCTGGGACACACGCAAGGCAGCACACAAGACGCAGGTGCTGACATAATACCTGCAGAACAAACAGAGGAAGGTAACAGCAGGCGGAGAGAAGGAGGATGCCTGAAAAGAGATGACAATAAAAGGTTTAACGAGGCGGAGGGCTTCTGATTCCAATCTAGTTTAAAGGCAGACGGATGCCGAACCAGAACTCCCTACCTGGGCGAATAATGCCTTCGTAGATAAGGATCAGCTGCTCACAGATAGAAAAAATAAACCAGTACAGCAGTGATACAACACCCTCAGTTACTGTGCATCATATCTGTGATGTTCGGTATGTGAGGTCTCTAATATATAATGGAAGATACGTATCTGTGACGTTGAATTGCAGTGTACTGAATTTCATCAGAAGGAAACGTGTGACTGTATTTTTTCTCCACTAAACTGAGCAAATTTACTGCTGCTCCATCCCGCGATGCTGTATAATTCTGAATTAGGAAATATGTTCAGTGAAAGAAAAAGAACGAGTATCAAAATGAGGAGGGAAAGTGAAGTGAATGACGTTAAATGGAACTGCCAGTATAAAAGTGATTACGGCTAGTGGCTGAAAAAAGGAAATAACGAAAAGAAACAGAGTAGCGACAGGACAGAATCTCTACGATAGGAGGGCCAAAGGTGGGAAACACAGACGTTGATGTGAAAAAAGAATAAAGATTCAAAATGCTTTAAAGACTGAGAGTTCCGATGATTCCGTAGACAGCAGAGGTGAAAGCAATGGAGAGACGGTTAACAAGAGCCAGAATGGTCTCTGCTCAGGGATGGGCTGATCCAAGGAATGTTTCCACGATGGTAATGTTGGGGCGTCCACACCATCCGAAATAAGCGAGCAAGGACCAAGGACGAGAGCTAGATCAATGGCATATCACTTCAGGACACTGGGAGGTATGCTGTCCAGACTATACACCTCGCTCACCTGTACCTAGGAGAGTAAACGGGAAACCTTGCAAGAGGAAAACACATGAAGGAACACAGGTTTAGAAAGAGGAGGAAGATGGGAAAAGGACAAACGTGGAGTCATTCAAAATGAAGGAAAATAAGAAGCAATTTTTACTAATAAAACTTGAATTGCGCAATTAGAGAAACTAATTCTATGTTATGACTTTATTTCAAGTATTTCACAAACTTCTGGTCACAATTGCTCCTTTGTATATGTAACACAGAGATTTAGTCCTTATAATCTTTCTTCATATACGAAATCACGAGGACGTTAAACTACAGATTCGAAATTACCCTCTATGTCGGAAAGACAGTACAGAATGTACATATGTAGTGCCTGGGTTGCGTGCCAACTACGCAATAATGAAACCTACTTTACTATACACATTTAAGTCATTCTTAAACAGATAACAGACAAAACAAGTAGCTGGTTCAGCAACCCAAATCAGTTTTACTTCATATAAAGAACATATTTACAGCCTTAGGAAGTCTTTCTAAAATGAATACTTCAATTTCTTTGAGTCTTTCGTGATTGTTGATATTTTACATTCTCTCAATCAGCAAAATATTTCTGAATTCTTCCCAGTTAATCAATTTCGCAGATGAATACAGTCAACACATGTCATGCATAAACAGTAGAAATGGTACCAAAGATAACATTCACTTGCAGTAAGGAAAACAGAGCAACTGCTCCAACTCAACACACCATGAACTGTATAATATTCTCATAGCACTGAGGTACAGTGTCCAACTCCCGAGCTCTTCTTGTAATCCCCTCTGACTCCAGATCAGCTCTCGCCACACTCTTAGTGAGGGGGAGGCGCGCGCCCACCCTCTGCCCGAAACTGTTCATTCCACTATTCAATTCCAGCTTCTTGTTGCCTAGGTTACTGATTAATGTGGAGACCCTCACTAGTCGTACATGGATCTCGGGACCACGTTAATAACCCGGCTAAAAGTGCCCCTTCCAGGAGACTTGGCCACACTGTATCCAAAGTCCGTACAGTCCACACCACAACTGCCCTTGAGATCTTAAACCGCCATGGAGCAGAAGTATCAAATACTTTATAACTTTACTACACGCTGACGAAGCGCCTCTCTCATAAACACGGACAACTGTTCCGAGCAGCGTGATAACGTCACTGCCGGAATATCTATAAGTTACAATATCAACTGGAAAATTAAGAGAAAAGTATGACCCTAAACGTGTTGACTCTGCTCTCCACCTGACAGACAAACACGAACGTTATACTGATGAATGCCGTAAAATCAGTGGCTTTCACGACTGAGGACCTGACGTTACTGGAGCTTTGTGATCAATGGCACTACTGAGAGTAGCTTCTAAGTTTGTTATCCCTGCATTACGTTCCGGTCCCATGAAAACGTTCCTAGCGATGTGTATCCTGTACACTAAACACTTCCTCTGCGTAATATCAAAGCTAATATATTCTATATGCTACAGATTTTGTATCTGATGCGCCTGGGCCCTCTTTTGTGTCATCACCAAAGCTAGTATATAGTCTGTATGATTCCTGTATCTGAACGCACTCTGACAATCTGTATGTATATAAACCTCGAGCATAAAATCATCGCCACTCCTCCCCATTTTCTAAAATGATACGTCCCCTCTGGGTCCCATCCTATCATCATCCCATGTCGATGTACTATGGCCACTGTAAGCTCTCAGCTTGCCTCCAATGTTACCTTTACCCACACATTCAAAGAAATATTTTGTCTACGTCTATTCGTTGAAAAAAAACAACTTTTATCTGATCAATAGAGTGTCGGGACTACTCAAGAATGTCCAATCTTGGCACGACAGGCATGGAAAACTTTGTGGAATGTTACCCCTACAGTCAAATGGTGCGATAAACAAATAATGGAAAATACCTTCAACATCCGGGGTCCAAGATCGCTCAACAATTCGCCTGCAGCCACTGGAAACATTATGGGATATACAGAGGAGAAATCTAGAAAGGCCCTAGATTAGTATTTACAGGGAGTATTAGACCAGCTACATGGCGGTTACGTGGGCTTGCGGACCGCGGCTTCCAACAGCCTGCTCGATCAACCATCTAACCTTGCAGCTTGGGCTCAGCCGAAGCTTTGGGGGGTTAAAGACCTCCAAGGGCTACACTAAGTAGCAGGGTTCATGTAGTCTCTCTCTAGATACAACTGCAGTACAAGACAAAGGTATCTTATTCAACTCTCTGTGCTCAACTGAAGATACAGATCTATATCGTGTAACTCGTACTGACCAAGATGGATACATGCGTCCACAATACCGATCAAGGGTCAGAATTAACGAACGTTCATGTCTCACCCAAACGTGACCAGACAGAGAGGGATATCTTCTGTTCTGGGAAGACAAAAGGCAAGCAAGAACATGTTTAGTGGGAAAGTATAGAAGCACACTGTATATTTTCCAACATGTACAGTAGGTAGCTACAACAGCACATTGTACACTACCAACATGTACGCAGGTAGCTACAACATCCTGTACACTACCACAACATGTAAGATGAGTAACTACAACAGCATACAGTACACTAATAACATGTACAGTGGGTAACTACAGCAACACACTCTACACTACCATGTACAGTGGGTAACTACAGCAACACACACTACACTATCAACATGTACAGTGGGTAACTACAGCAACACACACTACACTACCAATATGTACAGTGGGTAACTACAGCAACACACACTACACTACCAACATGTACAGTGGGTAACTACAGCAACACACACTACACTACCAACATGTACAGTGGGTAACTACAGCAACACACTCAACACTACCAAGAAGGTATTTACAAATAAAGAATCCTACGACAAAGCACCAGCCGAGCAGTGTTGTCGTGGAAGCTTACTCAACCACAAGCTGGTATGAGCGAGTACTGAGAGTGACGTAGCTTGCTTCACGTGACCTTTGAAACCCTCCTTCAAGCACCTCCGCTGGTATGCTCCCACTACAGTGGCCCCGAGTGAACCGACTGCAAAAACTTAACAAGCATTACAGCTTGGTGAGTACCCATTACCCCAACGATGGAAGAGAATGTTCAAGAGATGGGGTCATGGGAGTGCAGAACTCCCTCCCCGTTCAGTACAAATAGTTAATTACACAGTCAACCTTGAAATCTAATGGAGCAGGAAGAGGTAGCGCCGTCATCAGTACCACGTTCCGAGTCGGTGATTCCTATTCTGTCCACACCTGCTGAACCACCATGGCTACTGACGTATATCTACTCAGGTATGTTAACCCACACATGGTTTCTGTCACTACCTTGCACCACGGTCCTCAGGCAAACAGCACTGATACCCCTCTGGAGAGAGAAGCTGCTAGTAGCCCGCTAACAGGCAAAGTCACTACGAACGAGACGCCGAGTTAGATGTATGGTAAATATCAATCCATCTCGATCATGCACAGTACCTAGATGATTCTGGTAATTCCTTGAAGAAGCCGACAAGTCTTGCAACACGGATATTTACCACAGCCTCTCTGATTATCCTGAATATAGCAGACCGAGTCTACACAGCCTGTCTGAGCAAACAAGGAAAAGACCAGTTTGGGATCAGACTGACTTCAACACATGCTAGAGCCCATAAAACAATCTCAGGTAAGGTACCCTGGCCTTGCTGTCACACTAAGCTGAAACCACCTGTGTCTGGGGTTCGGAACTACACCTTCAGCGTCTCCCTCGGGTATACAGTTTATCTAACATGTTTCCGTTGCAGTGAGGAGTTAAGAGACACCGAGATAACGTTACCTTAAACATCCCCCGTTTTCCTGATGATAAAAAAGAAGACGTAAATTTCTCTTTGATGACGTAAAGTTATGATGCTACGGTATAATCATACGCAGGTGGGGCTCAATACAAGGAATAGGAAAATAGTCAGTCCAAACTTTTATAAAGTATGGAAAACTCCAGAGTTGTTCATTCCTGCACTTAGATCCAAATTTATCCAACACTTTCCTCCTCTTCCGTGTGGAGAAAGGCTACTTATACATTGTGCGTCACGAGAGAAGTAATTTTCAAACTAATTCCCGTCCATTAAATGACAACAAAAATACCTTTTGATCATACCTTGAAATGAAAAGCATATATGTCTATCTCAGTCAGGATACATATAATCTTTGATGAACACAGGTCATGAAGATAAAGTATTGAAGCTGTACAAACACAAGGAAAGAGTATGGCTGTGTGTCTAAACAACGCTTGGAGTTAACTAACAGTAGTCTTTCAGGGCCTTCTACCCCCACAGGACGGGCTAGGCTCAGGCTGCTGGGCTGGGTCGTTGGATGAATTTGGATCCACGACCCACAGGCCCACGTAGCCTCCACTTCCTTGCTGGTATGATACACTCCCCATGACAGAGTAATACAAAGTTTTACGTCAGTAAAGCTTTTTAATAACTAGGCACAAAATACAAATATGTTGATGCACTGTATCATAAATCATGTTCAAACAATCAATATAATTCCAGATCCAGCCACCAGTTCTGAGATCTTGACTATACAACAGCTGGAGCCCTAGTTACCTCCAGACCGACCTCAAAGGAGCACCAACCAGCAGGCGGGGGTCACAGCTGCACCAGGCCCATGCACGACTCCCCTTTCATTATAGCCTTATCAGCGCAAAAATATCCCGTATCCCTTCAAGCTTCCTCACACAACATAATCTGATAGGAAGGTATGACGCTGTACACCAAGGGCAGACTCACAATGACGCTACAAATGAAAAAGGATACATGAATAAGAGACTTAAACCTTGCAGTGGGCAGGGAGGGATGTGTGGGTTATGTGCTCCACTGGATTCCTGGCCAGACTTACAGCAAGCCTTTTCCCGGTCACTAAACAGAACTGGTGTCGGCAGCCAATATCATGCTTGCTATGGAGATAATACTCAACGTATGACTCTGGATTTCCATTCACAAAACACTGACACGCTGGCCCACAGTGTGTCAAGGTTCCCTTACTTCGAACACCTGACGCAGTTCATAGCTTCCTGATTTTACCCCCAGCCTCATTCTCGTTCAGGATTTCCATGCTCACTCATGCGTCCTCCGTACCTCGCCTCACCAAGCGTACTTCGATCATTACAATTTCAACCGCCAAGGTTTCCAATGTCTTTACATCTTCCTTGACGAATGGCAGGAATGAAGCACAAGATACCAATACGTTTCCCATCAAACGACTCCTTGTGTCCGCCAAAAATCCCAGTGATATCCAAGTGACAACAAAATGTATCCCAGATGACCTCAGCTGCCACAGTATTCCAGCTTAACGTAAGAAGGCGAGGCACTGCTGCCTCTGTAAATAATAGTGGCTGGAGGACGTAATATCTCTCCAACCCCTAAACTCCACGACACGTAATACAGGTATGATTGCCATGAATTCCCTCCCTCTCTGAATGTGACATGAAAGGCCAATGCAAGAAGTAATCTCACCAAAGTTAATCCACGTCCAACATGACTGAGCACAGGCTAATAAGTGAATAGTCCCTTAATGTAAGGGTCATATGTATACAAGTCGGTAAAGCTGCCTAATTCATCTCTAGGTGCAAGGATGAACCTAAGGTAAATAAAATGACTAATCTTGCCAAGTTTCATTAAATCTGACATCATTTCTGTCGAAGTCACTCCTCGGAGAAGTAAAGTTCTGGACCTAAGTAAAGCTGGACAAACAAATGTATGAACGGATGCATAATTTGGCTGTCTCCAAACCTTCTCTGATGATATATGGAATGTCTCATCAAAGCAAAGCAATATAAAAACTATTTCAAAACTTACAAATGCTGACGGAGATATATATTTCGGATTCCTTAAAAGATTTATAGAAGCTTACGACTATTTATATAAGATTATAAATTCTGGCCTCCTTTGAAAAATTCATAAGCCTGTTTACAGTGACTTTATCCTCTCAAATTTCTTCAATACTCTCGTTCCTTTGGTTGTTATAACAATTTATATTTGACTCTGGGGCTCTTATATCCATGGCATTCCTTTCAAACATGTTCCACAGTAATACTGCAATGACACCTGTCACATACTGGGGCAGGTCTCCTCTCCATTACATGAACCATGGATCAGTGGAGAATGAACAATCCTCATTAGACAAACAGTCTCTCACAATGGTGATTCCTGTTGAAGGGGGAATACCGTGCTTCAACATCTTTCTTTACCCGTCTATAACTAAGGCTGGCAATCACACCAAGCCTGGTAATCAATCACACCAAGCGTGGTACTCAGTCACAAAAAGCCTGGTAATCAATCACACCAAGCGTGGTAATCAATCACACCAAGCGTGGTAATCAATCACATCAAGCCTGGTAAGCAGTCACTAAAAGCCTGGTAATCAATCACACCAAGCGTGGTAATCACATCAATCACACCAAGACATAATCAATCACACTAAAACTTGTAATCACATCAAGTCTGGTAATCAATCACATCAAGCGTGGTAATCACATCAATCACACCAAGACATAATCAATCACACTGAGCCTTGTAATCACACCAAGCCTGGTAATCAATCACATCAAGCCTGGTAATCAATCACATCAAGCCTTGTATTGTAAATACATCGCCAGATAATCAGTCACACTAAGCCTTGTAATCATAAGAAGCCTTGGTCTGAAAGAGAAAAGAAGATCAACAACTAATGTTAAGGATTAAGGTATAAAAAGGCGTGCGCTTAAGCTGCCAGGTTTCGACCTTAGACAAACAAACAGTCAATGAAATCAGTCGTCTAAGTTTGATCACATCCTAAAATAGTTAAGGAAACTTGGTGATGGGAAACAAAAGTTTGTGATGTACTGCAGCAGACAATGTCCAGGTACAAATCTCTATGCACGCTTGGTGAGAGCTGTCAAGGGCCTCCGTCTCTACCTGTCGAGACAAGTCTTCTTTGAGGCATGTCCGTGGCTGTACGTAACTACGGCTGTAAGCTACGTTTGACTACGCCCCGTCGTCGAGCCTGAAATGGAGATCGACAACTGGATTTTACATGAAGTAGTTAGTCTTCGGGAACCTTCAACTGCCACAGCATGAGCTGCTGGGTCGGGTCAGCAGAGATTGCCGTAGGTTGAAATACATTCAATTCAATCTTCCAACGCGAGCTGAGTGTCAATGGACATCTTATCAACACCTTATCGTGTGTTATCATATTAGTAAAACAACACAATTCAACCATACTAACGACAGAGGAGATAACTAATACACTTTACGCTGGTTTGGAGGGCTTATCTATACCCTCAGCTTTGTTACCACTCCGGTCAAGTCAGCCCTGCCATAGCCTCGGTCCCTTAGCGATGAACAAAAAAAAGATGTCTATCGTAATACACCAGAACTACATAGTAATTTCAAACTAACATTCATAATGTACAGACGGCCCAATGTTGGCTCCTGGCTAACTAATGCAAGGCATCAGTGACCTAACCAAAGATGAAAAATCTGACTCGATTTCGCAAAGGCAGTGTGACATGAAACTAATTCTGAGATGACAGGACTTACGTGTGAGGTAAGGTGTACATAGACAGTGAGGTTCCATCATCAAACCTACGCTTGGGAGTGTTGAGATTATCAGTTTCACTTTACCAAGCTAGACGAAGAATCCGGGACAAGTTAGTAATGAAACATCACACCTTCTGTAACTAGTTCAGGGTACATATATAGATGCTTGCTTCACCTGACCCAGGTCCTTCCTTGAGCCTTTAGCTGAGGCTAGAATAAATAAACAACCTCTCCAAGTACGACAAATAAACCATTACGACTTAGCAATGGCAACGGTCACAATATAATTGTACAATGTACGCTTGAACAGACGTACTGAATCATAATTGGACATTTTATTCGTGCAGTGAAGTATTTCTTACCCTGAGAGCATCCATGCAACTGCAAAGACAAGAGAAATGATCCACAGACAGGCACAGAGGAGACACAGCCACACATACAATACCATGACCACATATACCCAAACATTGCAGACGGGTGCAAAAAGGTTATATCAAATTCGCAGTGAATATCTAATAATGAATAACAGCGAACGGAAATGAGTGTGTGGCCTAAATATAAGGAAAAAGTCTGCAGTTGAGGAAGTGGGAATAATGGTGGGACCCGACTGAAAAGGAAGGAATGCGACCTTGAATGACGCGTCAAACTGCTGTCGCGGTGAACTCGAGACCGCGACCTCCAGCGAGTGTGGGAGAGGAAATGTGCAGCTTTAGCTCCAGAAGATCAAAAAGGAGATAAGCGCGACAGACCTGAAGTAAGCGATAGCAAACGTGAAACCACAAACGGGTAGTAAGGAGGAAATGTTTAAGTCTGGGTGAACCATTAAGGCCAGGCGCATGTACGAGAGGAGCTCCCGGCTACCTGAGGCTGGCGAAGGCTTACGAAGCGTTCTCGGAAAACCCGATTTTTCTGAGGGAAAAGAAAGAAAAAATGCCACGATGACAGACGGCCAAGACCCAGTGTGACATATCTTTAAATGGCATCGGGGATGGATTCCTCCACAAGGCAAAGTGAAAAGGGGCATTCTGAAATTTCATTCTGCTCATGTTCACCCTTCTAAAGTCTCTCTCTCTCTCTCTCTCTCTCTCTCTCTCTCTCTCTCTCTCTCTCTCTCTCTCTATCTCTCTATCTATCTATCT
>JAUUDZ010378735.1:0-15646 GCA_032361705.1 Panulirus versicolor | reverse complement strand
TGTCTCTCGTAATAATAATAATAATAATAATAATAATAATGATAATAATAATAATAATAATAATAGATAATAATAATAATGATAATAATTACTGCTACTACTAATTACCACTACTACTACTACTAATAATAATTACTAATAATGATAATAATGATAATTGATAATGATAATAATAATAATAATGATAATAATAATAATAATAGATATATATTTTTGATTCACTTATACGGATAATCTTACTATGAAGCATTAGGTCTCTTATCTGTCCTTTCCATGAACTCCCCACCATCTCCCCATGCATTCGCCCCGCTCCTGTACACCCATCACCATCTCCCCATTCCCTCAGCGAGCTCACTTCCTTGTCATATAGTCCACATTATGTGAGCTGAAGGCAAACGTGTTGCCTTTAGTCTATCATCCATTTTAGATCGTTCAGCCACAAGGCCTATGTTTCTCCCGTTTGTCCCAGTCTCCAGAACTGTCCCGTTGGACGAAACATACATACACACGGGAGAGACTATGATGTGTAAGAGGAACCACCTGGCCCAAGTGTGAGGTGTGGCTGGGGTAACCCCGCCTGCCTCGACGGAATGTGGCGACCATTGTTGTCTGCGAACGATTCTGATTAACAATGGAATCCTCAAAATGAACATTTTATCCCGTATTGTTCAGAAGGAAACTAGATTTTCCCTCTGTCTTTACCATCAGCTGATCATTACGACACATTGGCTTATATTGTTGTCCACTGTAATTCTAATTGTAATATAAACATGAAATCTTAGTTTACTGCAATATGGGCCATTCCTGGGAAAACATTCAATACAGTTACGTGAATAGAAAATCGTTAGTATACTACTGAGCCTTGGGCTGGGGGGCGCCGCCCTTCGTCCCTGACTACCTATAGTTACTCCTGTGTGGCGACGCCGAGCGTTACAGATGTTGATGACTGCAAGGGAGAAGCGCCGGGTGTGGGGGCCACAGGAACCGCTCATCACACGTTGCTGTAGAAGGTCAGGTGTGTGTGTGTGTGTGTGTGTGTGTGTGTGGGTGGGTGGGTGGGTGTGTTAGGGAGCCACAGAAGACTTGTCACGTATACTGATAAAGAATATATTAGATAATTACAATTTCATCCCACTAATTGTCAGATCAGAGTCATTCCTCGGTCAACTCAAAGCTAAAACCAACACTTAATCTGCATCCTCCTCCACCCCCTGCATCTATCACACATTGTCACCGACGCGGGCGTTGTACACAGTGTAATCAGGTGTCGTCAGTGTGTCTTGTTTGTGGTAATCATAGACATGTCCTGGTGGCTCCATATGACGCCCCAGGTCACCTAACGTGTACACTGTCATCCATGTATCTCACAGATCACTTGCGACTGTCGTGTGGCACTGACAAACCTCGGTCAATGTTGCGTCCGTAGGAATTGGTGTAGGAGGTGCCGCCGCCAGCGGCCGAGGTGAGACTAGCCAGCCAGGTGGCCAGCTGTGGCAGGAGGAGCGTGGCGCACAGGATGGCCACACCGATGAAGATGACGGAGGGCCAGTTGACGGCCAGGAGGGAGTTGATGGCCGTGGTGGTGGTGGCCCCCAGGGTGTCCCCGAGGTTCATGAGGGACGACATCGGGATGGAGAGAAAGGGCACGGTGAAGCTCAGGCCCAGCTGTGGGCAGGACACCAGGTTAGTGTTGCTGAGGGGACGACCTCACCACAACCCATCACCACCTACACTATTCTGAACCACTGGTGCAGTTAGCAGTTAGCATGTACACCCAGGGGCACACACACACACACACACACAAGGACATACTCTCACAGTGCTATAATGAGAACAGCAGATGCTCACGTCGAAGGTTTGGGTGCTGGTGTTGACGGTGAAGAAGCGGCTGCTCTGGTTCCTGGAGCCCACCGCCTGGTAGTGGCTGCTGGCCGCCGTGGTGTCGGTCACCGGGATCCCTGTTCCTGGCGGACCAAACAGTAGACTGAAGGCGGGTAGACAAGTAAATGGGAGAGAGATATGGATGCAAGAGACTGAAAGGGAGAGGGAGGTTGGTGGGAGGCTGGAGGGGGAAGGGGGGATTTAGGAATCTGGAATGGAAGGAGATAGTTCTGGAGATGTAAAAGGAGAGTTCAGGAAAAATTCCAAAGAAGGAGAGGGCCGTGGAAAGTCTGTGAGAAGTCGTGGACTGAGAGAGAGAGAGAGAGAGAGAGAGAGAGAGCGAGAGAGAGAGAGAGAGAGAGGAGGACTGAGACATCAGCTGGGCTGATTGATGAAGTGATGGACCTGGCAGCAGGTACGGGAGGTGATAACATTACAAACAAATAATGTTTAGAGAGCCGGCAGGTAAAGTGATCCAAAGGCAGAACCCTCCTAGAGGCAGCGGCAGGCTGTACAGAGGTGTCATTTGAAATCATATCTTCCAGGAATGAATAAGAAACCCGAATTCACATGATTTTAGAATTTTGTTTCAAGATCATATATTTCATGCTCATACAACTTATATATTCACGTGCACACAAGTTAGCGTACGTGCACACAAACTAGCGTACGTGCACACAAACTAGCGTACGTGCAGACACACACACCACAACTGGAGGCAACGGACTGTAGACGGTCTACGTTATCTGAATCCTGGTACCTGCAAGACTATCTGGCTTCTGAGGCAATTTTGCACCTCAGACTACCAGTCATGAGCAATAGGAATATCAGGTAATCTCGCCGCAACCTCACACACGACTTCTGAGGTAAGATTGAGGAAGCAAACCCAGATATTCTCTGTTACATGACATCATTACACAGACTAACATCCAGCGACAGACGACAGCAAAACAAAATATATTCTTGAGGACAAGCAGCAGATTTTTTATAGCCTTCAACTACAATATGACTCGGTTACCAATCTCTTAACTCACCACCGTAATTCCGAAGTTCAGCGTACTCGAAGTTTGTGCCGTTGTCAGCGTAATCGAGTGGCTGGAAGGTATTAGAGAAAACGTTGTGGCCCGGTGAGCTGCTGATCTGAGGGAGAGAAGGAAGGTTGGAGACGGACGAGGTACTGATCATAATCATGGACCGAGTTCTGGTTAAAGGAAGGATGGCGGTCTAATGTCTCCCTCAAGGATAGGTTGCTTGGCAAGACAGAGATGATGAACGTATATTTTTTTTCCTGAAGGGCATACTGATGCTTCAGTGCCAAATTTCAGATTACTTTAAAACTGAACGTTTCACCAGTAGACAGTTAGCATGTCAGAAAAGCCAAATAGCGGTGGATTGTGTATAGAATCTGTGAATTTAAATGTTTTATCATTTGAGAAACCAGCACCAGCTTGTGAGCAGTGTTCGTATGAGTATGGATATGGAGGAGGGACGGTGTAGTGAAACTGGACAGCAACGATATTACGTCAAAGCCAGGAAAAAAATATCCAAGATGATACTGGAACAAAATATAAGAGATCAGAACATAAATTATTTGCCTTGAAAAATGGTGACTGAAGGCTTTCAACCTGAATGTGACAGCTCAAAACAGATCTGTTTAGCTCAAACATATGGAGAATGATGTGAAACTAGAAGATACTACAGGTGTTTCACTCTTTTCATACCTTGAAATTTACAAGATGTCGAAGGGCTCAAGGTTTAACCAGTTTGTCCTCAGTCACGAAGTCAGTGGCAATCTATACAAGGTAGTCATGTCATCTGCTGTGTACAACCTGCATCAGCTACACGGACGTACGTACGGGAGGTAAGCAACAGCCATGCTTGGCTCAGCTGGTCATAATATAAACAAACCAGGAACATCCCTCGACCCTACGATGGACGATGTCGGTAAAACTATGAAAAAATACTGTCAATTAGATAATCATCTACTCTCTTTACGCCAGCTTGTTATTGGATCTACCGACTTTCCTAGTGCAAGTTGTTGTGATTATCGAGACCAAACAAATTGGAGAGAGAGAGAGAGAGAGAGAGAGAGAATCTTTAAAGTTCAGCGCTATTGCTTGCTTTCGGTCAGAAAAAAATCCATTTAGTTTTTTTCATGTAAGAAAAACCTTGCGATAACTGAATCCGTAAATATTCAATGTCATTTTGCCTCCTTTTTTTAACTAAAGTAAGCTTATTTCCCTCATTCACGAAAATGCTTCGGATGTTTCTTAATTCATTTTTTCACCGCTCACTATGACCTCGCAGGGCCACTGCTGGGGAGTGCATGACGCAACTAAGTCACGCGAATTTCACCGGTAATTTGTCCTACATATCAGGCAAGTCTGTGTGATATTGTCACATCGATTTCTCTTTTACGAAATACATTCTCTGTGGACCTGAGCATTTTCATCCCGGTGTCATTTCAAAACTTAGGTTCTTTGGAGAAACTCTGCGAGCGTTTCCCCATCCCCAACAACGATTCCTAATCCTGCATTTTTGTACATTTAAATAAGTTAAGGACACTCATTCAGTTGGTCTCAGCTGGGCTAGGCTAACACTGGGTCGGTTTATATGTAGTTCGGTTTGGTTGTCATTTTTGTACGTTATTCTTTATATAAAAACACATATCCATGATCTTAAAGCCCTCTTCACTCTGTGGTGTTCAGATTGTAAGATAGGGAGAAGAACTACGCTCTATGAATGAATATGATAGTCACTCTCTTCTCACAAAATTCTCATGCCTAACGAGAATCTATAGCTCTGTGAAGCTGCTCAGAAAAATCCGATAATAATGCTGCGTACAGGAGGTAAATGATGACCTAGATAACTATCAGCACAAGTTTTCTTTGAAATGGAGCCGAAATGATGGTCGCTAAATATAAACGAGTCACAGTTAATCGCACTGATGGGCTTCGTGGTTGTATATATCTAAAGAATATTATTTTAAAGCTTCAGGTCTGTATGTCTTGGTAGTAAATGTTCAGATTATCGAAATATCTATTTTGATATTTGAGAGCGGCAGCCACTGGTGCAAACTTAAGTGTGAGGTGGTGTTATGACAAGGTTGTGCCACTGGGTCCAGAAAGGACGTGATACAGAGGACAGTGTACAGACGCAGAAGGAACGAGCATGGGATATGAGCTATACTACTAAGTTACAGCAACGTGTGCCTTCTCATTCCGTCACGGGTATGTAAAGAGAGTGTGGAGGGGAGGGCATCGACTCACCTGGCCAGTGTCGGCGGAGCGGTAGGACCAGCGCCGTACCTGCAGACGATAACACCCGTCAGCGTAACACAAGGCCGGCCATGACAACACTGATCCTTCTCACATAATTACTGTTAATCGACGCTAATCAAACTTATTTAGGATGGTATTTTTATCATCATTAAGACATGCATGACACATGCACCCTGTGACGGAAAAGATGTCTTATGACATGTATGGTGACATACTTGTCCTTACGTCATGTCTTACAGCAAGAAGCCACGTAGCTGGTCGTCAGCCGTAACGTATCGTCGGAAATTGTATACTGTTTTCATATTTGTCGTCATAACTTTATCACAGGTACTTTTCCATTTGCTGAATAGTCTTTCCATAGTCATCGAATAAGCCCGTGAACCTAAGGTTACAACAGCAAAGGTTTTCGCTTTGTTTACAGCAGACAAGCTTGGCTGCACCCTACTATAGGAGGAACACTTCTGGCCACACCTTCAAGGCATCTTTTGACATTCTTAGTAGAAGTACAATCTCCCTAGTAAGCCCTTCCTTCTCCCCCAGTAGCCTACTCAAGAGCAAAATGTCATTTTTGCCCCAAGAAACTAGGCCTTTTAAGGCTCCTTTTGATATAACTGAATTGTTAATTTCCTTGTACGCCTTCTGTTATCATAATAGTTATCATTTATCTCCATGCATAGAAATGAGCCCTTGTATTTTGCTCCAAGGTGAAAATATCTTAAAAGATGCCCAGCACAACTTACCAGGACTTATATGATCAAGTTCAACATTGTCACAGAAGTAAGGAATTGGGCCTGTATACATGTCCTCAGGGGTACAGTCTGGACACAAGGCACGGTCATATGCATTCTTTTTGTCAGGTGGTGAGGCTTCCTCTGAAGCTCACTCATTTATCGAGCACCCCCGGTACGGGTGTAGGAGATGCAAAGGAACCTGAGGTTAAAAAGTCATTTCAATTAGAGGAAAGTAATCTAGCATGACACCCGTGTCAACATCATAACGTCGTCGACACATATATGTTTGTATGCTAAGAAGTACCATACCATTCTGACGCAACGTGTACTGAGAAGTGTGATACAGTGTTTCTACCTGAGACCATAACTCACATCTTAGAATCCCAGAAGCCTGTTTCCGTGGCATGACTCTCCTGGGGGGGGGGGGGGGGTCATTTACACCCCAGGAAGGAATTACAACGGAAGGACACACATGAATCTCTGTACTGCATGCTTATCATAAGTACGAAAGGCTGCGGTGTTCCTCGATACACTCCAGTGTATGAATGCGATATGCGCTCATGAGCTCTACACAATGGCGGCTCTACCATTACGTAAGGTGAACTGGGTGGCCAATAAAGGCAAATCGATCCCAAACGGGGTCCATTTATATGGTATATATTTACTTACAAGCCACACTAGTTGCTGTATAACCATTAGGCACTTAGTCCAACTTCAGTGTACTATGACGAAATGTAAGAGACCTGGGGAACAGGTGTATTTCGTTGAATAGCATACCGACAACCAACTTATGGGGTCCATACACGGTACCTGACGAAGACCCACAAATTACTTTAGCCGCGTCTCTGTCGCGATGATATGCAACTGTTTGGTGTATGATGGTTAAGGATATTGTAGTTAGCGTTAATTCAGCTAATCAGTTTCTGATTGGCAACTATACTCAACGAATTAGCTATGATTTTACTTCACTTCTCGAACGAAATAAACTTTTTTCAGTCATAGTAATGGAACGCGCTTTGGATCAGGTATTGTGGCATAATGTTCTTAATGTCTTTATTGTGGTGTGAGTCACGTACACCTGTGACAATCGTCTGTCGTCGTGTGTCCAGCTCAGTAGCGTCAACCTCGTATCGTAGGACACACAGCCCTCCAGGCGCGGCCGGCAGCATCGGGAAGCGTGTTGTCGTAACGAAGCGATGGCTTCGGAAAGTTGGTCGAGGGAGAAAAGTAGTTAGTATTCAGAGCAAAATGCGATACTTACGCTATCTATGATTTCACCCACCAGGTGAATGCAGTAAGAACTCTGCCCCAGTCTGTGTGTGGCGTCTCTGGGTCAGTCAGGTCGTGAGGGAGGCAGCAGTGGCTGTGTTGTCGTCTGGGGTTAGGACACTCGGGGGTCATGTCCCGCATGGGGAGGAGAGAAGACTCGGGAAGGGTAGTAAAGAGGAGAGGGATAGTCAGCAAGGGGAAGGGAGTGAAAGGCTTGGAATAGCAGAGGATGAAGAAATTCTCAGTGAGAGGGAGACGAGAATTGAACACAGAAAGGCATATCTAAGTTTGGGGTGAGCGTGGAGGGGAAATGTGAGGAAGTGAGGAGTATGAGGTATGACTACCTGGTTAGGAGGAGGTGCGACCACCTCCTGCCTGGTGGTCGACTCCACCGTCCACTGGTCGTGCGGCACCGACGGCGTGAAGAGCGGGAAGGTGATTCCCCCGCCGTTGCTGTGGGGGCAAGACAGTCCTGCTGGTCACGTGGATGACTCTTGACACACACACACACACACACACACACACACACACACACACGACTACGTTGGTTGTATCAAAAAATCATGAAACTATTCGTTCGTTTGTCAATGGAAATAGAACTTCAAATGTACGGGATAATGAAATAGCTCTTACCTCACATGTAAACAATGAGCATGCAAACCAACTTTCCGATCTGTCTAAGCAAGTCTGATATGACAGTAGGAAATCGAGGAGTGATGGTGGCTCCCTTGACTGAGCCGACAGAGGCGTCAAGTGGCTATGAAGAGGAACCTGAAGAACCCTGGCAATGACAGAGGAGAGGATCCCCCAGAGAACCGCAGGCATGACTCTAGGGAACCTACAGGAACCCAGAAAGTGAGTACTGGGGGATAGTGACCGAGCAGGGAGACCTGACAGGACCCGAGAAGTGACCACGGAGAGGATCATGGCAGAACTGAGTGAGAACGACTAAGGAGAGTAATCTGAGAGAGACTTATGGTAGAGGTATGACAACCAGTCTATGGACGTACCCGAAGGTCGGGGAGATCTGTAGTGACTGTGAGGCTGCCAGCTGCATCATCGCCGCCATCACGGTCGCCGTAGTCGCCACGACCGGCCGCACCTGTACCACACACACATAGGCTCATCAACACTGCTCCCCGCCACACGGGTCACGATGCTCACAGTATGGGTCATTATACAATCACGACAGAGGTCATGCTACTGACAACATGTCATTGCTCACACTATTGCCTACACTTCTCACACCGAAGGTCACAACACGTCATGCAACTCACAACACTGGTCACACTGCCCACATGTTACACAACTCACAATAAAGGTTATTCTTCTCATACCAATGGTCACAAATCTCACAACACATGGCATACTACTCACAACACAGGTCACAAGGTAAGTCATGCTACTCAACACAGCTCACTCGCTGCTCACAACACAAGCCACTCACTGCCCGTAAGGTTACGATGTAAAATGATATTTATTACACTAAGTCTGGATTACGCATTGCTGAAAAACCACTTATAAAGTTCAGAATTCAATACAGTTACTGTTCAGAGATGAAACATTATCGAAACTACTTACCATATGGTCAAAAACCTGGTCACATGGTGTTCAATTTTTAAGCTAAACAGTATCGAAAACAAAATCCTACCATCCAAATACACACTTCATAATATCATATATAATTATAGGTAATTAGCGTCTTTTGTCCACTCGGTTGTTGATAATGGCCTTTAAATTGAAATGTAAGGTTCAGTTCCAGTTGTTTCGAAGAGGTAGCAAAGATGAGGTTGTAGTGAAGATAGCCCATGACAAGACTAGTATGGATCAGGCCAACATGTTTGTAAGGGTCAGATCAAATGCCAGTAGTGTCGAAAATGTCATGAAGATGAGGGTGTAGTGAAGACAGCCTTTGTCCTAACCCATAAGATTCACTTCAAAGGCACATGGTGTCAAGAATGTATTGAAGATGAAGGTTACGTGAAAATATATTGTAAATGGTGTCGGGGCGCAGCGGAGAAGGTTCATTACAGCAAGTGGCGTCCCTCATCGCTCGCTGTTTACATTAGTCACGCAGAAGGGAAGGCGCGATTGAAACGGCAAAAGTCATTTTTGGAGAGACTATTCGAAGTTTCAACAGTAGATAATGGATTCGTTACATTTATATGATAGGTTCTGATTTCGTAAGAATTACTGGAAAAAGAGAAATGGTTTATAAAGTACCGTATATCTTGAATAGGATTCCCCTAGTCAGAGCTATAAGGATGTACAGCGGAATACTATATTTGTTTCCGAGTTGTAATACGTAGAAATTTTCCAGTTATTAATGGAATATAGCCAGGCTGGATATATATATATATATATATATATATATATATATATATCATTTTTTATTATACTTTGTCTCCCACGTAGAGAGGTAGAGAAGGAAACAGACGGAAGAATGGACCAAACTCACCCACATACACATGTATATACATAAACGCCCACACACGCACATATACATACCCATACATTTCAACGTATACATACACAGACATATACATATATACACATGCACATATTCATGCATGCCGCCTTCATCCTTTCTCGCCGCCACCTCGCCACACATGAAATGACACCCTCCTCCTCCCGCGTGCGCGCAAGGTAGCGCTAGGAAAGGACAACAAAGGCCACATTCGTCCACACTCAGTCTCTAGCTGTCATGTATAATGTACCGAAACCACAGCTCCCTCTCCTTATCCAGCCTCCACAAAACTTTCCATGGTTTACCCCAGACGCTTCACATGCCCTGGTTCAGTCCATTGACAGCACGTCGACCCCGGTATACCACGTCGTTCCAATTCACTCTATTCCTTGCATGCCTTTCAACCTCCTGGGTGTCCAGGCCCCTATCGCTCAAAATCTTTTTCACTCCATCCTTCCTCCTCCAATTTGGTTTCATATACACATATATGCACTTAAAAGCCCATACATCCACATATATACATATCAACATTTACATACATACTCATACATGTACTTTTACACATATAATCAAGTACTTGTTCGTACTTGCTTACCTTCATCCATTCCTGGTGCTACCCTGCTCCACAGGAGACAGCATCTCTGCTCCCTGCTTCAGCAAGGTAGCACCAGGAAAACAGACAAAAAAAGGCCACATCTGTTCACATTCGGTCTCTAGCTGTCACGTATAATGCACCAAAACAGAAATGGGTCTTATTACTTTTGTCTCCTTGTTTCTTGCCGTCCACCCATATATCACATTATATCTTCTCACTGGAACCCAGGGTTTTAGTGGTTTTAAGCATATGCAGTTTAGGGTATAATAGAGGGGCATTGAGTATTCAGTAAGTTGAATGGTAATGATGAGGAAGTTGTGGAGCTGAGTGTGAAAAAGGACTGGTGAATGGGTATACATGGTTTGAAAAAGAGGGACAGACACAAGTATATGTAAGTGGGAAAGATGGTAAGTGGGCATTGTTGAATTACATATTACTTGGTAGATATGCATATGAATGTGAATGTGCTGAAAGGGGCAGCAGATGAGATGTCAGATCATTACTTCATGAAAGCAGTGACGAAGATTAGTCGAGATTTTTTGGAAAAGAGGAAATGACATGAGGAAAGGATGTTGAAGGTAAAGGAGCTTGGAAAAAAAGAGACATGCAAAGAAATATATGGAGAGATTGAGTGTAGAGAGGCAAAAGGTGAGAGAAAATGAAGGAAAGGGTATGTGTGAGGAATGGGAGGTATTTAGGAAAGCAGTGCTGGCATATGTAAGAGAAGTGTGTTGCATGCAGAAGGTTGGAGGCAGGCAGGTGAGGAAGGGTAGTGAGTGGTGAAATAATGAAGTTGTTAATGAAAGAGAAAAGAGAGATGTATAGGCAGGACATACAGGGAATTAACAGGAGTGGTACAAGAGAGCAGCAGGAGGTCAAGAGGAAGGTGCAGGGGATGAAAAAGAGGGTAAATGAGTGTTTGGGTGAATAAGTGTCAGCAAATTTCAGGGTGGATGAGATGTTTTGAAAGGGTTTTAATAGTGTGAGAAAAATGAGAACAAATGGAAACATCTGTGAAGGGGCAAATGGGGAAGTGGTAACAGCCAGTGATGAGGTGAAGAGGAGATAGAGTGAGTACTTTGAAGGATTTTTGAGTTTGATAATAGGGTGGCAGATGTAGGGTGTTTGGACCAGGATGGTATGCAGAATGAGTCATGGCAAGTGATTTGGGGAAAAGGGAAGAAGTGGCAAAAGTCATGTGTAGGATGAAATGTGGCAGGACGGCTGGAGTGGATGGTAGTGTAGTTGAATTTCTTAAGAAATTGCATGACTGATTTTGGTTGGTTAGTCAGGATATTACTCTATGTATAGATCTTAGTGAAGTGCCTGAAGATTGACAAAATGCAAGTACTGTTATTGTAAGGCAAGGGGGTCAAAGGTGAGTGCTTAAATCACAGAGGTATTAGTTTTAGTGTACCTGTTAAACTGAATGGACAAGTGTTGATTGAGAAGGTGGTGGCATGTACAGAGCATCAGATTTGGGAGTAGTAGTGTGGCTTCAGGATTGGAAGAGGTTTTGTGGGTCTAGTTTTTGCTTAAAAGAATGTGTGTAAGAAACTCCTACAGAAACAAGTATTTATATGTGGTATTTATGGATCTGGAGAAAGCGAATGATAGGAGTTGATAAAGATGCTTTTTTGAAGGTTTTACCAATACATGGTGCAGAAGGTATAGTAATCCCAGTGATCTTTCGATGCAAAGCATGAGGCTATAGACAAAAATGTTTGGAGGAAGTTGCTTGTGGAAATGAAACACATGAGGACAGTATGTGATGAGGAGGGTTGATCAGGTAAGTAATAATAGAATAAGAGAGAGATAAGGTAAAAAGAAGAGCTTAGTTGAGAGAATTGAAGAGGATGTGCTGAAGTGATTTGGACATATGGAGAGAATGAGCGAGGAGAGGTTGATAGAGAGGATATATGCATCAGGAGCAGAGAGGACAAAGAGGAGGGGGAGACCAGATTGTTGATGGAAGGGTGGGGTGAAAAATATTTTGAGTGTGAGTGCTCAACTCTGAACATACAGGAGGGTGAAAGGCATTCATTGGATAGAGGGAATTGGTGTGATGTATACAAGGGTCACATGCCATCATTGGACTGAACTAGGCGTATGGAGCAGCTGCAGCAAACCATGGAAAGGTCTTTGGGGCCTGGTTGTGGACAGGGAGCTGTGATTTTGGTGTATTACACTTGACAGCTTAAGAAGGGATGGGAGAGAATAAGGCCTTTTTTGTCGACTGTTCTTGGTGCTACCTTGCTAATGCAAGAAATGGCAAACAAGTGTGGAAAAAAAGAAAGGATTTTTTTGCAAAATGATGGAGAAAAATTGTAGCCAGATTTTCAAGGCATTTTGAAAGAAATCCTTGATGTCATACTGAAAGAGAACATATTTGTAAGATGTTCAGAATTTAAGTACAGATGGTTTTAGGTCGTGCTTAGGATATTAGTGTAGTGCATAATTGGTGTTCTGTTATGGAAACAAGGATAGGTAGTGATTCAGTGTTGGACTGAGGAAGCAAATAAAGGAATATATCTTGAGTTACAAGTGCATTAGGGTTGCTGGAAAGAATGGTGCAGCACAAAGGGTTAATGGCAAAGGAGGTGTTGTGTGGGTTAAATGGGAGGCATTATTATTAAATTAAACAGAGGAATAGTGATGGTGATGTTGAATTGAAATAGGGTAGAAATATTTGTTGTAGATATTTAGTTCCTTTGCATGTCTACTACATATTGTGGTGTAACTTGCAGGGGAAGCCACCCATACCTGACAGGCTTGGCTGTAGCTGGAGGTATTTTCTACTGGGGTGCTGAGGGGGCTGTATTGGGGCCAATGTTGTTATGCATCCTCAAGGTAGCCACTAATATCTACTCCACGCTCATTCAGTCCCCAGGAGACATCACCCGGCGCTTTGGCAAACTTCGAAGGTTAGTATATCCTCCTTGGTTTTTAAGTAAGGTCTACTCAGAAACATATTGAATGTTTTCATGCATTGGAGGTTTAACTGTTTTTACCTATAGGAAAAAGTATTTGTACAATGGATACAATGATTTTACAAGCATTGGTCTCTAAAGAAATGGCCAAATGTGTTACTAGGCATAAATTGATATTGTCATCTCTTTGTATTATGCTTAACGAAAAATATTACGTTTGCTGTGTTCCAAATGAGCAATGTTGCATCAGATACAAATGTGTAAGCTGCTTTTGACATTACCTCGTTCATGGAGGAAATAGGCAAATGAATATGGTAAAAGATTTATGCACAATACTAAGGGTTGACAGCATTGGTTATATTTAGTGACAGTTTTGGCCATGTCTTAAGAGATCAAGGCTTATTTAACAATTCTATCCATTAACTAAATACAGTAATAGGATGCTAAATGAAAATCATCTTAGAAGTTTAAAGGTTACCTTCTTTTAGAAGCACTGATATTTGAAGCATTTTCAGACAGTTTTGTTTTATTCAAAATATTATTGGTGTTTATGTGTATTTTGTGGAAACTTTCATTTAGTGCATGAGTACTGCAGTAACATTATTATTTGGTGACCTGCAGTATAGTTGTTATGACTAACTAGCAGTACACTATTTTGCTATATTAGATTTTAGTGTTTTTATGTTTTGATGAAACAGAATAATGGTAAATGGTATGTAGGCACCTGTAAAACATGTTTGTAGAGGCTGCTGCAAAGATTTGTAACTATAAGAATGTATCAGCAGGGTGGAGAAAAATAGGAAGAGCACGTTGAAACAGTGATGCAAGAAATCTGGTTGATGAGAAGAGGTGTGGAAATTAGAAACTGAATGCATAGATAATGATGAAGAAAAGGCAAAGAGTGCAGAATATAAGCTTTAAGATCAGGGGTTTGAGTGTGTTAAGTTTATGGAGTTTAGGTAAAGATAAGGGAAATTTAAGAGAGCGTGCTGGGAGTTAGCTGCCTAGATTCCTCATTAACCCACAAATGATCGCAGTGGATGGTTGTACACCTTCCATTTGTACTTGCAACATGTAGCCATGGCCTCACCTGTACCTGGGATTGGCCACTTCAATTAATGTGTTTTTCCCAATCTAGGAATGTGTAACTCGTAATTCATAAGACAATAATGGTTTTGGTATTTTTTTACTTAGTCTTATAGATAAAAAAAAAGCTACAAATCTTTTTGCATTTTGCAAGTTGTCAGCTTATGTTGAGTTAGATTCTCATTTCAGATTTAGTAAAAACTTTCTATATAACTTGTGCTAGACTAATATGTCATTTTAACCCTCTGATTTTGGCCACTCCAAATATGGCATTGAAGGTGCCCACAGTGTGACACTGAAAGATAAAGAAAAAAATTCTATCAATTTTTTGTCTTACCATTTGAAACCTATTTTTTCTGAAATAGATAATGTGCAGTATGTGAAAATAAAGTAAAACTCTGTTTACATATGTACAGAACTTCCATAACAAACAATATTCATGCTGTAATTTTTTTGGCTTACCGCTCCAGAGTTATATTTTCCAAAACAAATATAACAACAGTATGGTAGAGAAATGGTCAGTTTTCATTTTTTGAAAGATAATCTTATATTAAATATAGTGTCACCTTTTCCAGGAATCCTACAATTTCTTGAGAGCAGTAATGGAAACAGGTAAATGTAGTTACCTAACGATACTGTAAACATTTGAAGTAGACTATGCATGCTGTAGCAAACACTCTGAAGAGACTAGAATCGTGGTATATCAACTTTAAGATTGTAAGCAATATTACAGCATGAAGATTGAATTTGGAATTAGCTGTTGGTATTTCTTTAAAAACTTCACCTGGAACACAGAAGTAATACATTTGCCAGACATTGCTTAAACATAGTAGTCACATTTTCATATAACAAGAATTCAGGTTATACTGTTTGTTTCTCTGTAGATATATGGGTGTTATCTCTTTAACACACAAACACACACACACACGCACACACATTTATTTGTAATTGCCCCAAGGCCAATTTCTATGAAAGAGTCTTAGTGTTACCTAGGACCTTTCTTAGGAAACCTGCTACCATAGTTTGCACTGTTGTCAGTTGCAGGGAAATGTAAATTCCTATGGAGTAAGATCTTTGACTGTATTCCCAATGATACAGCCATCCCAAAGATGACTTTTCACTCATAGCATAACCTAGAGCAGGCAGTTTGGTGACAGCAACATATGTTTGTTTTGCTTTGTCGCTGTCTCCCGCTTTAGCGAGGTAGCGCAAGGAAACAGACGAAAGAAATGGTCCAACCCACCCCCATACCCATGTATATACGTACACGTCCACACACGCAAATATACATACCTATACATCTCAATGTACACATATATATACACACAGAGACATATACATATATACACATGTACATAATTCATACTGTCTGCCTTTATTTATTCCCATCGCCACCTCGCCACACA
>JAUUDZ010378514.1:0-15648 GCA_032361705.1 Panulirus versicolor | reverse complement strand
AGACAAGCAGGTATGCAAAGCAAAGGTGGTTGACAGCAGTGTCATGGGATAATGGAAGTAATAAATGATACCATATTACAAGTAATAGCATGTCATTTTACAGGCTAAAGTATGTAAAAGTACATTTTCTACTTTTTACAGTGATTATCTTTGTATTCTTTCAGACAAATCAGATACACGGTAACTTTGTATTTCATTATGTGATATTTTATGAAATAATATTTCAAACAAAATATTTTGCCTGTTTTGTTTAAAGATGCACATTTCAATATTTTTTTAAAAATATGTAAATGATTAACGGAAATTTTTTTTCAATAATGGCAAAAATAGGAGTGAAGGGACAACTGTGTCAAGACTAAATACTTCAGAGTTGCTGTAAGGTTTAAATGTCTGTGACATTGTGTAAATGGTTATTTTTTTTTTTCAAATGGCTCAAATTTTTTTCTACTGTATTTTAGATATTGCAAGTTTTCTTCATGCTGGGAGAAACATTTCTTTCTATGAAGTCAGGACTAAAGGGGTTAATTAGGTACTGTCTGAAATTAACCTTACTACAATAACTATACTGTGGTGTTTCCTCATTATTTTCAGGTGAATCAGTAGATCCAAGCTTGCTTGAAGACTGCCTTCACAGATATGATGATGATTTTGAAAACCTCTTCTCCAACTTTGAGCACTTAAAGAGAACTGCAGCATCCCTTCCTCCTGAACAGCGAAGAGATTATGCTGAAAAAGTAGCTGTCGCATTTTGGAGAGCAATGGGAGGTGATCAAGATGAGGTTAATGATTGTGACTCTGACTGATAATTGTGTATTTTTTCTTATTTGTTAATGAGAATATTTTTTCTTTTGCTTTGTACATGATGAAACTTTAGGTTTAAAGATTAAAACACTTACAGTAGAGTACAGTTCTCTAAACGTAGTAGTTATTTAATTATTGGAATGGGTCAAAAATTAGATGTATTGTTGAGAAAGAAAATTGTTGTTACATCACCTGTATTTCATTTAGTAGTTATCCATCTTTCTAAACAGCCTTTGTCATTTAGTCATTACCCTCCTCCTAACTTGTATATGAATTAGGATTGGATTCCAAACTGCCTTTAATATCATGGTTGAGCTCAGTTCATTTTTCCATCTCTTTCCTTCGTAGATGTATGCATTTTAGTAATAATAATTTCATACTCTCGTATAACCTCATAGTTGAGAGATATTCCTTTCTCTTGCTCTTTTTACTCTTCAATCTCAACTCCAGGAACTTAGCATACAGTACACTCATGCCAAAAATAAAGTTTCCCTCCTTACCCCATTTAGAACCCTCAGTTCTCTTTCTGCCTAACATTCTTCATCTTCTAAACCTAAGTCACACTTTTCACTTACCCAGAATAACTTTCTCTACATCTCCAAACCAGATATTGTCTTAAAGCTACACCCTCGGATACCAAAATCTTAAACCTAAGTGACATTTTATTCAGAGACTCTTACAGGTTACCACTTTGGCACACAATAAGGACGAACCTTCCTTGTATACCTAAGGCAAATGTGGCATGTACACTTAGTTGTCAGCAATATGTAGAAGTTCTATCTCTTGTCTCTGATGTCCGTTCCATATGAGAACTTCCTCAAGGGGATGGCCATGACAAAAGAGTCTCCATAACTGGTCAACTCCAGTGCCACTTCTTAGACTTTAGTGCCTCATCCTTAACAGCCTCTGGGAGAGGGCACGTCTAGTGTAGTGTTTGTGGAAGCTCCTACCTAATGTTCCTACCCACCACTTCAACCTAATGTGCCTTTTTTTTTTTTTCTTTTGCTAAATAATGCATAAGAAAGGTTAGCTTTCATTCCAAATAATGAAATGTGCCCTTCTCAAAAAAGGACCTCTGGTGAACATGTAAAAGTTTTGATGCATGATGCATCAAGTGTACTGACATTCTAAGTTTTTAGATGACATGAGTCACCTGTGCACAAATGTTCAGCTGTGCCCTGTACCTCTTAGTCCTTACATCATGTGTTGCCCTTCTGTAAAAAACTTAACTATTGTGACTATACTGTCCAAATGAACTCCAACATTATTTCAAACCCTCTTATCATTAACTCCCAAAATAATAACTTCCATTTTAAAAACTCTTAACAGCATTCATTTTCATAGGGTCAGGATTCCTTTGTGTCTTTTTGTTATTTTATGATAAAGCTTTTCTAAATGCAAGACCAAACGCACTTCCTTTTTCATTGGTTTTCTCCAATGCCTTTCCGAGTGGAAATATCTAACCTATAAAGCCCTTCTTATCCTAAATCCTTCATATGTTTCTAACCCTCTAGAAGTTTAGTAACCATTTTGAAAATGATGACAAGTTCTAACTCAAAATCTTCCTAACCTGTTGTATAATATTTACAGTTTGTTACCTTGATCTCATTAACAAAGACCCAATACCATTAGCCTTGTACATATTGAAACACACAAGTTTCTTAGTCCATAGCTTGAGGAAAAAATTTGCTTACTTGAAATGCAACAGCTGCTGATCTCCCATTTCCTATATCTTAGCTCAGAATTTGAGGAGCACATTACAAATTAAACACAAAAACATCTCAAACCTACAATATCAAGCTTAGCAGTTAGTGCCTTAACATACCATTACACTTCAACCTGGCTTTAATCTGTATTTAACATCCTCCCTTTACACCTCAATATATATAATTTCGTATTTTGATTGTTATTATCTTTAACAAATGCCAAAGGTTTTCAGATTGAAAGATAATGCATTTGTATAACTGCATGTTACAAGAAAGTAATAAACCACAGAATAAGGCACTTCTTTACCATGAAGTATCTAATATAAAAAATCAGCATATATGATATAGTATATGAAACCAGTGTTTTGCAAGAAAAAAATATATTCTGAAGTCATTTAACAAACAACAATATACATAAAAAATTCATGATAGAATGTACAGAGGAGTCTGCATAACATTAAGAAGTGATGCAAAATCACAAAGCTCCTTATTTACCAAAGAGTTGTAATCAAGATACCCTACATTCCAGCCAAATGCTCAATCTAACATTGCTAACTCATTTCATGCACACTAAAAATCTGGCCACTGTATCAGTTGATAGTAGCACAACATAATAAAGATATGAAAATATCTGAAAACATTACGATGTTTAGTAAACTGAGCAACTTCAAACATACTTATGAATCCCAGACTCGGTGCTCTGTATAATGCAAGCAATCAACACTCAAAACAAATGCTTTTATAAAACAATGTGCTTGATAATGTTTGTGCACAAGACAATCTTTTGCAGTTGCTTTGGCAATAAGAGTGGCTGTGTGTCATATATGTTTCATCTGTAGAAATGGCATGTAAAAAATATAGATATTCGGGAATAATGCTGAGCAAGGAAGTGATGAATCCATAAGAATTTAATGATCAAAAGGTGCGATGAAAAATTTTTTTTGGAGTTTGGGTGTACTTGATAAATGGGGATATAAAAGTGGAATATCCATGAAAGAGCACTTGATTCACCTCGTTTATAGACAGGACGTTCTAACTTACAAGAGTACTGACAGACTAGAAATAAGAGTAGGTAAAATGAATAACCCTGTGATCCTGATCTGTGAATGTGTTGCAGGAGCCTCATAAGGATAGAAGGGACTCCTGGAGTGGGAAGTCAGTAGTAAGTAATGTTTAAAGGAATTTCAAAATAAACAGGATAATGAATGAAGACATAAATATGTGAAAAGTTATGATATCAAAAATTTTTCGAGGCTGAAGTTATGCTGAAAATGATAGAGAAATATAAAACATATAACACTTACCTTGTGATGATCTAAGACAGCTCAAATGAACTTCAAAGGGGAAGAAACAGACCTCACAAGATGAGTGAATTTAGTGAATTATTTGTTAAAAGACATCAGATTCAAGCTCAGAAATAACTGCTATGTCTGTTGGAAACAGGCTGTGGATAACTGAAAGAGGGAATGGAAATGAAAGACTCGGTGATTAATCAGGTTCGTGTGCACAGTGAATGCATGTGAATACATAAGTCTGGACATACTTTGTTTCACTTAACATGAGCTGATTATATAAAGATTTTCAGTTTTCGTACTTGTTTAATTCATATTCAGTAAGCAAGCTTGCTTGGTTATCACTTTAATTGCTTTTTAGATATTATTTCTTTTGGTTTAGTCGGATCACTGTGCTCCTCCTGTAATCCACAGGATGATATACATAAAGACATATTTCAGCAAGGATGTTGAAAGCTTGATCATATCAGAGGAGCATCTGGCATGATGCTTTACCTTTAATACAGAGTGGAATGTACTCAATATGAAAACAGTCACAAATACATGGTTTAGCAAAAATGTTATGAAAAAGAAAAGATTATGCTGTTTACCAAAACATTCAGCACCTCAATAAAAAAAATGGACAGGTGGAAAACTTCAATTGATCAACCAGTTCAGAAAGCAGGAAAAAGCATATAACATAATCTGTAGATGATCTTTTCAATGGATTTATTGATTTAAGGCAATTCTTTTATTTACAATTAGCACACATGTGAATTATTGCATGTAACAAACCATATAAAAAATCTGCAATCAATATAAATATCTATTTTCATAATTCATACTCCATAACATCTGAAAATAACCTTGTCCTTGCATAGATCAACATTCTAACTGCCAGAAATAAAACCATTTACATCAACACATCACTTACACAGGAGCAAGATTTATAGATTCTCGATTATCCAGCAAAAAGAAACTTTATATGTTCTCTATTTGGTAATCAAAAAAGTTTATCGTAGCAAATATTAAGTATGAATGATATGGATAATGAAGATTCCATATAATCAAGTCCTTGAAAAACAAGGTAGTGGTTATAGATTCCTACTGATAAATAATATGTACATCTTAAATACAGCTTATACAATGGCACCATTAGCTTTTGAACAAAGACGAGAGAAGAACTGAAACCTCCTCTTGAGACGGGCAGGCGATAATTATTCTTTCATCTTCACTGTAATTATTTAGTATTATATTATGGACCTTGGAAAATGAATTGATGATATTTGCACGCACTGGCTTGAAAAGGATGAATTCTGTATCACGATTGGCCAAATAGAGCTGCATGCTTCGTTGAATGTTGGGCAAGTGAGTACGAATATTTTTCTGGCAAGAACTTATTACATCTGCAAGCTGTAGAGATAGAACAATTGTCATTCAGTCTTACATTATTACTCAATGTTTGGAGCAATTCTTATATATTCAAAGCAATGAATATGCATTTTGGTAACTAATAAGAAAAAGAAGCCTAAGAGACAAAAGGATGATGATGTTTCTCGAAGGAATGAACACGACTGGTTGTGTAAACAAAGTGCAGTCTAAGAGGGACTAACCCTCTATTGAAAATGGTACAGGACTAGAAATATGAATGAAAAATTGAGAAGCTGAGGTATAAATGAGTTAAACTTAGGTTTATAAGTAAATGAGAAGCTGGGAATATCCACTACAACAGTATATAAGAAGAGGTTATAGTGATGCGGGAGCAGTTTAAGAGTGTATTATAAGAAGGTGCCACAGAGGTGTGCAGCAGTGAAGCTATAATTTACAGAGAGAGAAGAGCAACACAGTGAAGTGAAAATTTATGAAAGGAGGAGCAGGCAAATGAAAAAAAAATAAAATAAAGGAGAGTAACAAAGTGATTTGAAGAAGGTATATGTAAGAAGTCTGAACGTATTAGACAAATCTGGGAAAAACTAGTAAAAAACACTAGTAACAAAGGATCAGGTGATAGCAGGGAGGGAGGGTATCTTAAAGCAATGGTGACAGATGCAATTATTGGTGCACTAAGGTTAGAAATATGGAAAAAGAGTGAGGGATATATACATACTGGCGAGGAGGATATTACAGAGGTAAAATGAACTATAATGCTCCTAACAAATGAAATTGCTTGAGCATACAGGTGGTGCAGAACTGTTGATGAATGGATATCTAAAGTTTCTGAAAGCATGAAAAAGTGGTTACATTCCTGATGACTAAATGAAAGCAGTTATTATTCCAAAGTATAAAGGAAGAAAGGAAGTCGAAGTTATCAAAAAAAAATAAAAAATATAATTCTTAGCACAGTTGGCTTGGTGTATAACACAGACGCAAATGATAATGTGAAGAGGATTAGTGTACCCCTTATAGGGAATGATCAATGTAGATTTAGAAGTTGTTTTCTAACACTTGATATGGGACACAGACTACTATTTTTATTAAGGAGACATATATAGAATAATGTCACTCAAGGTTCAACAATACACACTAGTGTGATACCTCAGTGTTGCAAAACCTAGTATAAATAACTTAATAATGGTTATTTATCAATTATCCATAACTATAATGCCATCTAAATGAGTAGGAACTTAATTCTGAAAACATAATTATCATAACAGGCCTTCTAAGTACTAGTTTCTCAACTTAGGAGAGTTAAAGTACGAGTCTAGGACCATCTTATGCTCTTCATATTAGAACTGCTCATATTGATTTCTTTCTCATTAAAACTCGGCAATCACGCTAGTCTTACCATCCCTATATATGCATCATACACCAGTCTTATTCTATTTTACCTTCTGTCTTCACATTTTCTCTTGCCCCCTCTTTTCTATTTGTCAGTTTCTAAATATTCAAGGCAATTCAGGGTGGCAGGGGATATGGAAGCATAAGGTGGAAAATTTACTTGTCTTCACAATCTTTCTCACCTCTATTTCTACATTTTTCTGTTTTGCCCCATAAAAAAGGGCAGAGGATTTGTAGAAAAAATTTTTGATGTCTTTACTGTTCTTTATGTTTCATATAAGACCTGTCCTCATCTAGAGCTTTGATTTGTGACTGGAGCCTTAGACATTAGAAAGAAGTTAAGAAATTCAGAATGACTTAAGAGTACTACAGTGTGAGCCCATAACTGAGTCATGACTGAAGGTGGAGTTAAGCAAGGAACCACATCAGAGATGTGCAAAGACTGAAGCCTGAAAGATGTCATTTATGACTTACCATGATGCCCAGCAGGAGAGTTTACATGCATTAGAGTATGAGTAAAAATGATATGGCAATAATCATTCTGCAATGCAACTAATATATGTAAAGATATTCTTACCTTCTCAGGTACAGCAAATGGTTGATTCTTTAGCAAGATAGGTTTGACACTTTCTTCCTTGTTCATTTGAAGTATGACTTCTGCTTTTGATAAATATGAAGTTAATGAACCGGAAAGGGTTTCAGTACATGTAAATATCAGCTGTTCACACAATTTCTTTAATCGATTATCTAGATCTCTCTTTGAGTCCAGTCTCTGCTCTGTTACCTGAAACAGTGCCATTATAATTAGTCTTCATGCTGGTGATAGATATGCCTTTTTTTAAAATAACAAAATCATGACTCTTTATCATATTAGTCTTATCCCATATTCAAAGCAAAATGGTATATGCAGAATATATCCTAGGCATTTTCATTTAGGTTACTGTATAATAATAAAAAACATTTAGTGGAATATTCTCAAAGTTGATTTTTTACCACAGAGGTGAAACAGTCACCAACCAAAAGTACCATTACAGAGTAATAACCTCAGCTTGTCAGTACTGCTTTAAGTATACAGGAAAAAAAGCAGACCTGTGCCTTCAACATTTCTTAATGAGAGGCAAATGGCTATAATGATGGGATGTTAAACTCCTCCTCAACCACCTAACTGCAAAGTCATCCATAGGTTACACTTGACTGAAATGCACCAACTCTACTAGGTTTAAGTTCAGATGATTGCCATCAACTACCTCAGGTAGTAGTTTGCCTAACTGCAGGAAGTAAATATGGTGGCTCCTTAATCTGACTCACATATCTGAGGCACATACCAACTGCAGATGTGGGAAGGTTGGTAATTTTATTTGTATAAAATTTTATGACAAATGCAGGTAATACAAAAACTATAAGGAAAGACAGTAGGAATCGGGAGAAAGATAAGAGGAAGAGTTCCAGTCCAACTGGGGAGAAAAAGCAGCAAATGCTGAATTAGCCAACCCTTAAGCTCTTAATGTTCACATAAGATCTGTGATGTAGGAGCCTCCTTAGTACTATGTGAATTAGCCAGAAAAGCTATGCAAGTTCTATCTAAAAAAGTATAAAGTACAGGCTCATGGAAGGCACATCAGGCCTGTCAGTGAGGGATGTACCTTCATATGGACACCCCTGAGGAATAGGAAACTGACTTACAATCCATCACATGGCCTGGCTTGTCAAAATTGTGTGCTTTACTCCTGTCAAAGCTGATATCCGATTTTCTACTAACCAAAAGAAGGCCTAGCTGCTGGGTGGCTGCCCACTGTTCCTAATCCTATAAACATACTATTCCCTAAGATGAATTTCATTAACCCTTCCTCTGTGGCAATTTGTTCTCCTTACACAAAAACTTTCATTAAACGAACCACATGATTTAATTATTTTTTCACTTTTTTTTTGTTTGTTCCCCATATGAGCACAAATGCAAGTTATACTAGTTCAGTTTTCACCCAAAATAGTCGAGAAGAAATTATATATTCTGACTTAAATCTACTAGAATGGCATAAGTGATGTGAAATGAATATCTTTACTAATTAGGGAGAAAATTCAAGAAAATGAAAACATCATTTGAAAAAAAAAATGTAAAGAAGAAAAAGCAAAAACAACTACCTGTGGAGTGCCTTCTACAATGAACTCAAGAAGGGCATTATTGGAAGACAGGGAGAAAAGTCGACCCCTTTTTTGCACCAAACCAAGTGCTGCATGACGAACCTTACTCCAGTCCAAGCTCGTCTCATGTAAACATGCATCAACCTGAGAAATAACGAAGCATACACATTTTATGAACAATAGAATAATTCTCCATTAAATGGATTGTACTATCTATCTATATCTCTGATGCCTGTTCCAAATGAAATTTCCTCAAAGGGGTGGCGACAGCAACTGAGTCTCCATAACTAAAGGACTCCAGTGCCATTTCTTGGCCTTTATTGCCTCACCCTTAACAAGCCACTGGCAGAGGGAAAGCCTTGTGCAGTGTTTGCAAAGGCTCCTACCTAATGTTCCTAAAGACTACTTCTGTCTAATTTCTGTCTAATGCTCCTACCTACTACTTCTACTTAAAACTCCTGCCTAAATGTTTCTACCTACTACTGCTATCTACTGCTCTTACCATTTTGCCAAAAGACAGGGCTAACACATAGTGCTCACTGCAGAAAAATCTAGAGTTACAAAGCATGAGCTGTGTGAGTTAAGTGTTACATATAACAAAGATTGACTGTATGGTTGTGGACAAAATGCCAGTAGTCTACATGTTAGTGAGGCAGAAAGAAAAGACAGCTAACTGGGTGAGAGGCATGCAACTTGACAACCACTAAAGTGCTGGTTCACTAAACAGATGTCACTAGCCCTCCTAATACCCAGGAGGGTGGTACTGGTAATGTATCTCCCTAGTAATTGGCTGCCTACCTTCTAGTACCTACCAGTGGATTGTACTCTCTAAGGCAAGAGCTTTCAGTGCTAATGAATAAAAAAATGACTGGCATTATAATGTACAGTATACTGTACAAATTTACTTATCTGGCACATACACACAAAGTTGAGTGATTATGAATCCTTAATAAAAGTAACTCCTAAAATGCTAAGACGCTCTTTGCCTCATTACAGTTCTTTCCCTATGTCATGTACACTATCCTCTAACACATATATATGCACACCTGGCATAAAATGGAGAGTGTATGTGTGTGTTTAAATAAGGCTAACATGGTATACATACAAGATTAAGAGGCAGGGAACCATGAATGTAAAACTCTCCTCGTAACAGTGATCACACACACACACCGTCAGCTAGAAAATATCAGATTTGCTTTCAGGTTCACAGATAAGGAAATATTCAGTAAGCTGTTCACATCCATCATGCACCCAGAACTTTAGCCCCATCTTCAAACCTATGAATTACTTCAACTCCCATGGTTCCATTCCACTCCACTTATACTCAAAGCATCTTGTTTCAAACACCCCCCCCCCTCCCTCCAGCTGTATCTCATTACCTTGCTTTTTCACATCTATTCCTTTCCCACAATCTTCCAAATTCTGTCATTTGCAACAATCATCAAGACTAGGATGAAACATGCTCAATAAGTTTACTTGGATTTTGGTTTCTACAATATTAATTTTTGCTGAAAGAAGTTGGAAACTTACGATACATGAGCTTTCTCATTTGGTGATTACTGGATATGAAAGCTTTACTTTACTCCTTCACAATAAAAAGGTAACAAAGCTGTTTCCATATGATTCACAGTTTTAAAAATTTTCCCCTAGATCTAACTGTCATGACATTTACATACCTGAAAGGGTGCCATTTGTTCTCGAAGGATAAGGAGATGTTTGATTTCAAACAGCTGTGCATCTAAGGAGGAAGAGGTCTTGCTGATTGATGTGGATGCAAGACTTAAGCTCTGCATACATGCCGATAAAGCCTCCAGTGACACACCCTGTAGCAAAATGAAAAATGGAGAACTACCTCTTCAAAGTGTGCTTTGCTGCTTGCTACAATTAACAACATTGTTACACATCTGATAGTAAGTGCTTTTGCATAAATGCTGTGTAATAACTTAAATCTTTACCTACAACCAACTCTCACAAATGCCTTTCTCAGTGTCAATCCCTGCCATCTTTAGCATAATGTGCAAATCTATCATGTAAACTATCATTTGCTACCTATATTACCAATTCCACCCTCAAGTGATCTGCTAAAAGTACTGTACACAAAATTTTGTTCAGTTACCTGAAATATACTTCTATCAACACAACGATAGAGTTTAAATAAACACATAAGTGTGCGTCGAACAGTTGGGTACCACATGCCATGAAGATCTGCTGGTGATGTACCAACACGTGAAAATCTTTCTTCTGCTGCTCCTGTGATGTTTGCAACTTCTTCACTGGTGGCAGATCTGAAGAATTCAGTATTACAAAAATATTTTTTGAAGTAAAATCAGAGTTTTGAACATTTCATCCAGTTTATACTGAATTAATTACTTCATGTTGACAAAGAGAGAAGAAATTAACCCATCAACAAATAATGGAGATAGACCACCCATAGACAAAGTAGAGATTAAAAGAGTAGAGTGAAATAGGAAAATAAGAAGAGTGTATCTTATAGATTTACTTTAAAGAGAAGATAACCAAACAATAGCAACAGAGAAAAGAATACTATTTAAGGGATTTGCCTTGTGCAATATATACTAGTAATTAAGAGTGATGACTGAGGTCCATAATGATTAAAGAAATGAAAGCTGAGAAGAGATGCAAAGAACAAAAAATTAAAAAGCTGAACCAGTACAATGATAGCTGGATGGAGTAGATTGGTTACCAATACCGATTCCAAGATAAGATTTTAAAGTTTTGGTTATCAAGAAGTGCAAAGTAGGTAAGCAAGTACGAGCACAAACTTAGAAAGATTTGTTTGTATGCCTTGCATGAGTTTGAAGAGATGACTGCTTTTTAGACTAAACATATGAAATTCCTTAGTTACAGGAGAAGGGATTAGAGATGAGATATAAATCCAGAGTATCAGAGAAGGGGTTGTGAAGGTATGAAGTATGAGTAAGATATCTGAAAACTTCATGTATATCATGATAAGGGAAAACTATAAGGGCTTCAATGAGACTGAGATAGTCAAATTCAAAAACAGGGGTAGCTGTTAAAAGACTGTGATACAGCCATCCCACAAAGAATAAAACTGTGATGCAGCAGGGAGGGTTAAAGGTGAAAAACAGACTGAATATTCAAAGTACGGTCTTGACAATCAGGACTTCCTTCTAGTACACAATGAAGTCACTTGGAAGGAAGTGAAAGGATTAAAGGATTGACTGGTCATATGGCAAGACATGAGACTGTTAAGAGAATTGCACAATCATTAGAAATTGGAAAACATGTGAAAGAAAACAGAAGTTGAGAGAAATATTCTACCACATGTCACCCAAGTTATGATACTACAGGTCCACAAGGTGCACAACAATTATGTTTATGATACTCTTTACCTGTCTATCATCATTATTCTATTCCCAGTTTCATAGGATAGATCAGTTACATACAGCCTATAATAATCCCTACACTTGTTACATGATAATTTCAAAAAATTATTCACCTTATAAAATGTAGTAAGAAAGCAAGAAATAAGTGAATTTCTCATGAAATGTAAGGGAAATAAATATACTCTGATAATTACCTTACAGATGATATAGAAGAAACAGAAGCATTACGAGAATGAAGTTTTCGTTGATTAGCTAAACTCTCAGCAATGCTTTCCATCATCTGAAGTTTACTGGGATAGGCAAGATCTCCGGGTGATGGACGGAAGTTGGTAATATCTGTATGAATGTATATGTGAGTGCGATAAACCAAGCGCTCTTGTGCATCTTCTAACATTTGGTTGACTACTGAAGTAAGGGGAGCCAATTGTGTTGGGTTGTTTTGCAAGTGCTCCTCTATCATCCTGTAAAACAAATTATCAATGTTTACTCACATTATCATATACTACAAGTCTGCACCAACTGAAGTGAAAGCAACATCAAATAATGGATGGATGGTGGTAGCATCCATTTAAATGACAACATTATAGCATATTTTCAGTGTTACTGAATCCAACTTACAACTAGTTACACTGCAAATGAGATGTTACCTTTAGCGAAACTATCATCAACAAATGGACTGAAGTAAGTCTCATCATGGACTTTCTCACTGCAAAGGATTCCATCATTTTCCTACTCCTGCATGAAGTCTCAAAGCTGCAGGAGCCCTATGAAAGGGTCCTATATGACCTATGCCAAGCCACAAAGATTGGCCTGGTCTTACTCATGATGACTTGTGTTGAAAGACTTTCTTTTTCCATCCTTAACAATCTAGAACATCTAATTAGGCACCCAACATGCACGTCAACACAACTCAACCACAGATTACAGTGAAAGTGGGGAGGTGGGTGATGACCCATCACCATGACAGCCCCCACAGAAGTGTACTAGGCACACATGATGGCTTGGCAAAAACAATTTGGCAGAAAAGGACTCCATTTTCAGATTGTGCACCCAGGGTAAAATGAGCCAAAACATCCATCCCTAAATGCACAAACAATTCAGGAACTTTGGTCTCTCTCTATGATATAGCAAATTTTAGATATTTTAGTGACAAATATGAACAATTACATTTGGAAAGAAAAACAAAGGAAGAAACAGACTGAGTGGAAATGAAAGCTTTCCTAGGGCTTGTGGTTTTAACACTAACACGATAAATTTTGATGATATGTGAAGCACGGATGGCACGAGTGGATTTCAGATTTCTCAGGGTTTGCCTTCAATATGATGACAAAGGAACATGAACTGCATTAGAGTTAGCTGGTAAAGTATACCCCATCAGAGATAAATTTGAAAAGTTTGATGAATATTTTTCTGTGAACAATTCTCCCTGACAATGTATTGAGGTTGATAAAATGCTTATATGTTGCATGTGCAAGTTTCCATCCAGGCAATATATGCCAAATAAACATTCCAACGATGGTATGAAGATACTAGCAATGGCTGATTCTGTGACATACTATGTGTGCAAAATACAGATTAATGCAGGTAAGCAGCCAGTTGGACCATTTGTTACTATTTTGATAAAGGTTTTTAGAGCTGTAGTTAAAGTGACAACAACAATTATCAGAAGTCTCAATTAAACGGTTAGGTTAGCTCTGAAAATCTAATGCACTTTCACTGGTATAGTATTACTAAATATGTAATGCAATATAAGTCACAGAAAAATGTATAGATAAAAAAAGCATATCCTTACTTTTGCAATGATGTTATTTTTTGTGAAGTGATATCAAGCACTGATTTCTGATACTTTCCACATTCACTAACATAACACTAGAAAATTTAAGACAATGTGCTCTGAAATGATTCAAAAGATATTTACTTTACTGGGTATATGCACGCACAGATTTAAGATCATATGAAATTCAATGTCTTTTCGTGTGGGATGCAGCATAAATCCATGGTGTGAAGGCTGATCAGCATGACAAGGGTACTAATTGCCCATCCACTCATATACACACACACACATATATATATAAACGCCCATACACGCAAATATACATATATATATACATATCAAAATGTACATACACATACATACATATATACACATATTCATACTTGCTTACCTTCATCCATTCCTGGCCCTACTCCGCCCACAGGAAACAGCATTGCTACCCCCTGCTTCAGTGAGGTAGCACCAGGAAAACAGATAAAAAAGGCCCCATTCATTTACACTCAGTCTCTAGCTGTCATGTGTAATGCACTGAAACTACAGCTCTCTAGCCACATCCAGGTCCCACAGACTTTTCCATGGTTTACCCAAGATGTTTCATATGCCCTGGTTCAGTCGACTGACAGCAAATCAACCCTGGTATACCACATCATCCCAATTCACTCCTTGCATGCCTCTCACCCTTCTGTATGTTCAGGCCCTGACCCTCAGAATCTCTTTCACTCCATCCTTCCACATCCAACTGGGTCTCCTGCTTCTCCTTGTTCCCTCAACCTTTGACACATATATCCTCTTTGTGAATCTCTCCTCACTCATTCTCTCCATATGTCCAAACCACTACAATACACCCTCTTCTGCTCTCTCAACCACATTCTTTTTATTTCCACACCTCTCTCTTACCCTTTCATTACTTACTCGATCAAACCACCTTCATCAATAATTCCATTTCCACATACAAGGGGTGAATCAAGTATATCTAGGCATGAACATTTCCAGGGAATTAATCTTGCAGAACTGGAGTACCCAACTCTCAACCAAAAGCTGGTACTTTAAAATGGCTAGGATGCCTTTTTCCATGGTTTGTTTTACACGCTACTACTAGGTTATGAGACATACAAGGAAACTGCATCTTTCATTATCCCCTCCTGTTTGAGAGTAATGCCAACTTTAAGAGTACCAGATCACTTGTGCTAACAGATGCTTTCTTCAAAAAACAAAGACATATAATCAATAATGAGATATAAGGAATGAAAAAGAAATCAAAACAATCATTCTTACCCTCTTCTGAGGATGTTGCAGAGTTCTGACAAAGTCTCCAAATGATCGATGTGGATGATGAGAGGTCGTAAAACATCATACAACCCAGTACATAGACCCTGTAGAAACATATCCAGCTCCGGAGTTCCAGCAGTAAAGAACTGAAAAGTTTTCAGATATTGAAATCAAAGAAAAAATAAATGACTTAACGAAATAAGATGAAATAATAATAATGATAATTATAATAATAATAATGATAATAATAATAATAATAATAATAATAATAATAATAATAATTATGATAATGATGAAGCTGTCATTAGATATCTGCTATTGGTGTTACCTCACTAAAGAAGAGAAGACCGAACATATATAAATAATAATTATCATTATGACAACAATCATATTGTGTAAAATAAGTCTTCTAACCTCTTAACAATGTGTATGCAGGTTTCAAAAAGAATATTATGGCCAAGTTCTTCACTTTACCCCTTTATCTGAGGCCAAAATCTAGTCAACCTCTGGAAAAATCTTTTAATGTAATAACAAACCTTTAC
>JAUUDZ010378403.1:908-15651 GCA_032361705.1 Panulirus versicolor | reverse complement strand
GTTTTGTGGGGCCTAGATGTGGAAAGGGAGCTGTGGTTTCGGTGCATTACACATGACAGCTAGAGACTGAGTGTGAACAAATGTGGCCTTCGTTGTCTTTTCCTAGTATTACGTCGCTAGAGGGGAGGAAGTGCTGTTTCATGTGAGGTGGGGTGGCGACGGAAATGGATGAAGGCAGCAAGTATGAATATGTACATTTGTATATATGTATATGTCTGTGTATGTATACGTTGAAATGTATAGGTATGTATACGTACGTGTGTGGGCATTTATGTATATGCATGTGTATTTGGGTGGGTTGGTTCATTCTTTCAGTGAGAAAATCAAAGCTCATAGTGTAATATAAATCATGTTTATTTCTTGTGATCTGTCAGAAGACATTTCAGATTCTTTTTGATTTATTATCAATAAGTTGGAACAGTTGTACAGGGCTTGTAAAGAACCAACCTAGATCAAATATACAATAGATATCTTTTTCATTTTTTATTAATTTTATTTTTCATATTTTACACCTTTACTTTCATTTTCTCAATAATCAAAAGCAAACCATACCCCTTTCTCTCATCATCTTTTACAGGTAAACAGTAAGCAGGTTTCTTTTACAAGTATTTTGAGCATTGCCATTTGGTCTTTAACCTTTGAAAAAGCAGAGATGATTAGCTGCCAAAATGCTTAAGGATGAGTTTGCAATTACACCTTTAGAGTACAGGAAAAGTTGGTATTATAATAATATGATTAAGTGCAACACATTCTTATAAATATGATTTTTTACTGTGTTTCCCAGATTGAGGAGAAGATACGTACACTGAAGCTTTCTGGTCATGTGGGGTTTGATTCTTTGCCTGATCAGTTGGTCGCCAAGTCAACCCAGAATGGCTTCACATTCAATATTCTCTGTATTGGTATGTAAAAGGTTTAGCGCAGTATTTACCATAATTTGTTTTGATTAACTTAGGCAACTGTTTTTATTCACTGACTGCAGCAACTAGATGCCTAGAGTGCCCTTAGTGAGGCAAGTTTTGATAGATTTAAAGAATTCTTACTTTTTTCATAATGTTCAAGATTCCTTTTCTGAAAAAAATGAATATATTGATATAGTAACACATCACTTGAATGGGTGTTAAGATTATTAGATGAATGGATGTTCAGATGCGATACTGCCAGCTGTACAGTGTGATCTCCCTAAAGGTATAATATGCACATATCACACTTTGGAATCATGCTGCTGCTTAATTTCTGATAAAATTTTACATTATGTATATATATCTTTACACATTATGTATATGAATCAGTGTACATTATACACATTTTATTTGCTGTGTGGGCAGTATAGAAATGGTACACCATTTCCCATGGCATTTGATGGTTACTGATTAGCATAGTTGGGAAAAGATGGATGAAGAATGTAGAAATGTTATCCAAGTTTCCAATAGTTGTGTACTGACCCTCCGCTTTGCTGTTTACAGTGCCTATGATTTTAAATGGCCCAGGCCATTTACTGCACACTTACAGTCAGTTGTTAGGGGTATTGTGTGTTATATACGGCACATCAGCAATTTTTGGGTTAAAGTTTGTTTCTGTTATAGTAGGCCTTAATTCTTGTACATCTTTTTTTTTTTTATATATTTGGAAAGTGGGCAGAATTAGATTTCATAATTTTGAATTACTATGAATAGTCTTAAGAAGAGATTCAGTGAGGCTCCTTAACTCCCATTTCACAAGTAGCTTGAATCTTAGTCTTCTCTTTGGTCATCAGTATGACATATGCTAGGCACAATCGCTGGGTGATATCCCTCCTTATGTTTCATATGTCTTGTCTTCCACTCTCAGAGACTTTGGGGAATCCTGTGTTGTAGACCTTGATGTATCAAGCATTTAACAGGTATGGCAATGGGACTTGATTCACAAGCACTCATTTTGGCTTTCCTCTCCCTGAGTTTTTATGTTCCACTTAGTGTTTACAGTACACTTTGTTGTCACCCTGCATCTGCCTGTGTATTTTTCTGTCTGTCTTTGGACACATTCTTGTTAGAACTGTGACTCAAGCACAATACATAATAGAAACTTCATACTTACCCCATGGGTACTACCCCTGGAGGAGATGTACTAGCTAGCTTTTGGTGCATGTAGTTGCATAATTATACATATGAATTAAGCTAGCTAATGTTTTTGTAAGTGTCATAACTCTGGATTGCTGAATGAAGGGATGTTCAGTTCTATAACAGAATTGTATTAGGTAGACAAATATCATTGTATTTACATTTTTGCAAATTATTGAGCTTGCTTATTTCTTGCTTTATATTCAACTCATGAGAAGATGTTAGGCAATGCATCTGTTTCTTGTATCAAATTTAGTTTCCTTTCTGGTTGATTGCTCTTGTATTTCTGATCATCCTATTCCTTTTACATGTTAGCACTGGTGCCCCTCAGTGGTTTGGCCTGATTCCTACACTCTTCTCTTATTCTTATTTTTATTTGTGGTTTCCTTTCTTCAAAAGATATTATCAAATCTGCACTTAAACTGTCAGCATAATGTTTGCTTCCTCAACTTCATTCAGTCCTATACGTTTTCTTAGGGTGTCTGTGTCGTCACATTTACCAAAGAAACTTAGGTATGGACACATTTTCCCAATGCAGTAGAAGATTTGTACTCAGTTCTTCAGTGGGGCAGATGCATCCTTGTAAATGAAATGCCTCTGAAGCCCAGTATCTTATTTCTCCCCAAAGTCCCTCACACTTTCCCCATCTCCTTTGATGGCTTTATAAACATATTTATTTGCAACATCTAACCTCCCTTGGAAGCCCCAAATTACATAAAAAGCTAAGAAGTTGGGAGCCCTGTACAGATGCTGATTTTTTTTATGAACTGGTGCTCATAGTGTACAAAGAATTGCTATATTCTTGAATGGATTACAGCATACATCTGGGGAAGTTTTTGCTCTTCATACATGTTTATTGAATCCAAAGCATTCCAGCATATCATCTCTGATTATAACCTTGAAACAGTTGACTTACACTGCAATGTTGGTTCTTTACCTTCTTCTGTAAATATTACTGTTTCTTTTTTCTTGATATCTGGTTCAGCCATGAATTAGACCCTTTAACTTCAGCAAACCGTTGTGTCACAAGATTCCTCTGTGACTGTGTCAGGAGTGAGCTGTTATGTATCTCTCTGCCTTCACCACTACGCTTGGAATACCCTCTCATGTCTGTTCCCATATCTGTGAGGTACTTCTTTGTAAAAGATAGGTTTTGCACATAACTTAAAAATTTGTGGATTACTTTTCTCACCTTGCTGCTCTTCCTCTTTAGCTCTTTTTGTATGTTTTGTTTAAATCTTGTGCTTGTTGAGAATGTATTTCCGTGACAAGAAGCTTTGACTTAAAGGAAAAATGCTTATCCTTGTTCTGATACAGTTCCTCTCTTTCACTTATATTAGGTTGAAATTTTGATTTTCACTCAGAACACAGTTTAGTTTCAGCCATGCAGCAAGCTATCAGTATCATAGAGAATATTCTGCTACACTGGAATTATTTGCTTTGTGTGTACTGTACTGTATAGGATAGTTAGTAAGATTTATCCTGATTAAGTATTATGGTGAATTGGGCTCAAAATGATTAGGGTTAACGTTATTATTGTTCTTTTAATGTGATACATATGTTATGAAATTTATGTTCTAATTGAGGACATTGCTCCTCTGCAGGTGAAACAGGTATGGGGAAGTCTACCCTCATGGATACACTCTTCAACACCAGCTTTGAGTCCAACCCTGCTCCACACACACTTCCTGCTGTCAAGCTCAAGTCTCACACATATGAGCTTCAGGAGTCAAATGTTAGACTTAAGGTAATTATATATACTCCTATAAGAGCTTTGTGATGCTTTACTCACTTCTTCATAGGTTGCTGTAAGTAGACTTGTGCTGTAGTACATTTATATTACAGTAAACCCTCGATTTAATGGACCCCGATTTATTGTATTTTGGATTTAAAGTACCAGATAAATAATGATATAGTTAATAGTTTTAAAAATTAGAAAATCTCAGATGCTGCACCATTCACATTTCATATTGCGCTTGTTTTCTTAGTAGTGTGGGGTATACTCGCTTTGTCTCAGTCAGCCTCAGGTTACCATGCGGTTAGATTGTATATAGAGAATTGTGACTTTATTTATGGAATGATTTTGTAATCCTTACAATTCAAAATGGCATCAAGTGATAGAGGAGTTAAAAGAAAGCATGTGAACTGTATATTGTATTAAAAAAATGGCCCATATGTTACATTCTGGTTTTAACAGACTTTTAGCATTAACAGAAACTCCCCCCATGATGAAAATAATCCTAATGTGGGACTAAATGTGTGTGTGTGTATGTTTTTTATGTTTTGCTATTTAACTTTCATTGGATTGAGACATACAGATCTTTTCAGCCTAGTGTCCCATTGTTGCAGACATATGAATGAAAAATTTTGCTGTCACATAAGATTTGGTTCATCTCCTTATGAAAAAATATATTATCCATTATTAGAGCTTAAATCTCCTATGTTTTGTTTATGTATATACAACATTCACTACCATGAATTTAAGGTTTTTATGGGATACTTTTTTTTGTCACATATGCACCAGGAAATTCTTGAGTCATTAGAGGGCCACCATAGCTCGAGTTACTGTGCATTGTAAATATGCTGATACTTTGATGTGTGATCAAAGTGCCAAAATTTAAGCCTCATTTTCCCAAGAGTAAGTTTCTGCAGTTTGAATTAAATTCTTATAACCGTTGATTGTAGTTTGATTTTTATCTTTTTTTTTTGTGTTTTGGTCGTCATTTTTAATTTCAACATCCTATTGCTTTTTCTAGTGTTTATTTATTTGTGGTTACTTTATATCTTAGTTTTAAAATTTTTCTTGGTGCTTCTTTGCTTGTAGTTTCACTGCATATAATGTTAGAATTTGTTTTATGCCTCAGAAAATATTCTGCAGTCAAATTAGCAGGAAGACATTGCAGTTGTGGATGATATTAAGGAATTACTATAGCTTATAACTTAACTGAGGAGTAGGTTCACTGCAAAGTGCCACATTTTTATGTTAAATTTTTTTCTTTGTTGTCAACTGAACTAGCTGCTGATGTGGTCATGTCAGTTGCTGGTTACTTTTGTTTTGATAAGTTCTTGTAAAATCCAAGCATTTATGTGATCACCCTCTAGAGGTGAGATTGCTTAGGTTTGGTAAAGATGAATTTTAGATAGCCTCTCGCTGGTTGAGGAAAATTATAGAAATCTTATAGTATGTTCCACTTTTTTGAAAAATCAGTTCAGTGATAGTTTCTTTAGATTTGAAAGGCGCTAACTGTGAAGATACGGAAAATTTTAGATGTCTCCTTGCTAGTCAGTTGGATTTGCATTCATGAAATGTATGGAAATGGGAATGTGTTCATGTGCACTGTTGTAGTGATGATGTTCCATGACTAGTACTTGCAGTACAGCACATATTAAAAGTTGCTTATATGAATAGATCTTTCCAGAATATGCAATAGAAACTGGTTGCTCAAGAAAAACTTTTCTCACATGATTAGGATATAATGCGTACGTTACAGTGAATGAGGCAGAATATTAGGGTTTTATAGTTAATGAATAAAATTATTCATTAATTATGAAATATATATTGTATTTTTATTGGAATTAGGATAAGAGGAGTAAGTAAGTTAATGTGTACGGCTCATGTATTGTATTTGTTATATCTAAATTTGGGTTATTTCTTCTTACAGCTGACAATTGTTGACACTGTAGGTTATGGAGACCAGATTAACAAAGGTGACAGTTTCACGGCGATTGTTGACTACATTGACAAGCAGTTTGATGATTACCTACAGGAGGAACTGAAGATCAAACGTAGCCTCTCTGCATATCATGATACTCGAATCCATGCCTGCGTATACTTCATATGTCCTACAGGTCATGGGTAAGGGAAATGGCATTTGATCTTATAGTTGTAGCACTTTCTCATAAAACAGTTTGTGGTTATAGTACAGGTTAAGCATCTCTTTGGAAATCTGAAATGCTCCAAAATCCGAAACTTTTTGAGCAGACATTACAAGTGGAAAATTCCTCATCTGACCTCACCTTCCCTTGTTGGGCTCTGATGCTCTGTTGGTGCCATTTTGTTACAAACTATTGTCCCTGCCAGACCTATGTGCATTATTCACAAAATTTTGTTGAAAATGTCAAAAAGGCCTGCAGATATCCCTATGGGTAACAGCAAAATAGCTGAAATGGTTCTGAATCAAGGTGATCGTGATAATAGACACAATGAAGGTGACTGTTAACACTGCAGAAAAAGTGCATATAGGCGACATGGTGGAAATATGTGATGGACTTATTGAAGGACTAGAGCAGCGTGCATTCACAACAGAACAAGAAATCATGTCAGTTTATAAAATCAAAGAGACTCTAATACAAAAACTATTGTTAATGAGGCAGATGACTCAGGAGGAAACATTTAAAACAGCCATCCAGCAGAATGCCTCCTCATCCCTAGAGGACCCATGTCCTGATCCTTCATCTTATTTTCGTGTTCCTTATCATGCTGATGTCAACAGTGATGTACCCTCCCCCTCTACTTTCTCAGGTCATATGTAGTTCTACTATTTGTTGCTGCATTTCTTTTTTGTAAGGAGAGATCAAGTTTTCTTTGGTAATTGCAAAACATTATTTTCATGTGAAACATGAATTTCTTTACCTAAAATGACATGTTTAAGTGTAACGTGACCAGCAACATTATTGTGTTGAATTTTTTCTCATAGTTAGTTTACATTTACAACTACCTTTAATTATCATAAATTAAATGGTTATTTGTTTTCATATCTAAGTGAAACCTAAAAAGTACAATACAGTGTACTGTAATCTTTTAATCAAAACACAGCATCATAGGTGGAAACTGAAAACCTGCAGTTCTTTGTTGTTATTGTTTAACAGCTGATACAGGTATTATGCTGATGCTACTGTGCTGCTTAGGTACTCTAAACACATTATTTTTTCATTGTATTAATGGTATTATAGTTTTTTTACTGTTAAGATTGTGTTTCAGCACCATATAAATTCATACTCAGGATGAAGGTGATGCCAAACAACCACAGATTGTCCACATGGGTGGCTGAGGTTGTGACACAGCTTTCTGATGGTTCAGTGTTACACAAACTTAGTTTCATATGCAAAATTATTAAAGATACTGTATGAATTACTTTCAGGCTATGTTTACAAGGTGTATATGAAACATAAATGGATTTTGTGTTTAGTCTTGGGTCCCATCCCCAAGATGTCTTATTTTGTATATGTAGATTTTCCAAAATCCGAAAAAACTCAAAATCCGAAACACTTTTGGTCCCAGGCATTTTGGATAAAGGGTACTCAGCCTGTAGTGTAACCATGTGTGATGTTCATATCATTCTGGAATGGCACTCCTCACTTGGCTCCTTCTTCAGTTCCATCTTTTAGAAACTGAAAAACAAGAAGGGGAGGGTTCCCAGCCTTCTGCTATCACCCTTTTTAGTTGCCTTCTATGACACACAGGGAATACGAAAGTAGTATTCTTACTCCCCATTTTCCCCCAGATATATATTTGTATATAAATAGTCTTTCTTTGTACCTGATCACCGTTTCCTGCATTAGTGAGGTAGCACCAGGAACTGACAAAGAAAGGCTACATCTCGCGTCCATTCTCATCTATATAAATGAGTTTGGAAGAGAGTGTTAAAGGAGGAAGTTGAGAGTAAATGTGAATAAAAGCAAGATTATTAGGTTTAGCATAGTTGATAGACAGGTTAGTTGGGGTGTAAGTTTGCATGGAGAAAAACTGAAGGAAGTGAAGTGCTTTAGATACCTGTGAGTGGAGATGGCAATTGATGGAATCATGGAAGCAGAAGTGCTTCATAAGGTGTATGATGGGGCGAAGGTTCTGGGAGTGCTGAAGAATGTGTGAAAAGAGAGACTATTATCTTCAAGGTCAAAAATGAATATTTTTTGAAGGTATAGGAATCCCAACAATATTATATGGTTGCAGGGCATGGGCTGTTGATGGGGCTGTTTTGGAAATGAAATGTCTGAGGCCGGTATGTTGTGTGAGATGATTTGATTTGAGTTAGTGATAAACAGGTAAAAGATAGGTGTGGTAATAAAAAGAGTGTGGTTGAGAGAGCTGAAGAGGGTGTGCTGAAAAGGTTTGGATATTTGGAGAGAATGAGTGAGGAGAGGTTGAGAAAGAGGTTATATATGTCAGAAGTAGGGGGAACAAGGAAAATGGGGAGACCAAATTAGAGATGAAAGGATGGAGTGAAATTGGTTTTGAATGATCAGAACATGCACATGCAGGAGGGTGAAAGGGGTTCATGGGATAGAGTGATTTGGAATGATGTGGTATACTGGGGTCAAAATGCTGTCAGCGGACTGACCCAGGGCATGTAAAGCACCTAGGGCAAACCATGGAAAGGTCTGTGGGGCTGGTTGTGGATAAGGAGCTGTATTTTCAGTGTATTACACTAGACAGCTAGAAAATGGATGTGAGTGGATATGGCCTTTCTTCATCTTTTCCTGGTGCTACCTTGCTAATGTGGGAAACTGATCAAGTATGAAAAAAATACTCATGTATCATTTATTTTCTTTATACCTAGTTGATCATGGGGCCTGAATAAAGTAGAGTCAGGATCAGATGAACAGAGGTCTAAGATGCATATTTTCACCTTCTAGGTGTGATGTATAAGATACTGGAACCAGAGCTTACCATCTGCAACGCAACCCCACATAGTATTACGTGACTTGACTAGACTGTGTGACTTTACTTGGTTCATTTCATTTGCAGCACATTGCCTCTGTGTACCTCATAAATCCATTTCATTCTATCTAATGCATGCTTCTCTTTCTCCTGAATGTTCAAGCTTCATTACCCAAAGAGTTTTTCATACCATTCCTCCTCCTTTATTCCCCACCTCCTTAACATGCTGATCCTCATAGTCTTTTTTTCACTTATCCTTTCTATATATCCTTTTCAGCATATCAGGCTTACCTCTCTCAGTTAGACAACCAATTATGCCATGCTTCTCTCTCACACTGGCTCTCCTTACAAAATCAACCCACCTCACACCACATATTGTCATCAGGCATATAATTTCCAACTTGTCTACCTTCATCATTTGTTTTACATTTAGGGGCCAAGACCCATATTCATACAACACTGTTGGTATTACTATACCTTCAGACATGCCCATCTTTACCTCAGCAAACACTGACCTCACCATCTACACAATTCTTAATGCACCTAGGATCCTTGCTCCATCTTCTGTCCTTTTGACTTGTCGCAGCCCACGTGGTTCCATCTGCTGCTACGTCCATTCCTCGGTACTTAAAGCGCACTACTTTGTCAAGGTTCTCCCCATTCAAACTTAACGGTTACTGTGGGTTTTGTTTACAGTTCCTTTAAGCTAGGTTATTTTCCTTCCTAAAGGCATAGTCATATGTTAAAGACACGATCATAGACTTCATAAGGAGCTTTCGGTTTATAAAGGTGAAATATATTTTTCAAAGGACACCCAATATACAGAGGCAGATGCAAGGTTTAAAATTTGTTTCTATAAAGTAGAATTTGCTTATTTTTAACTCTTTATGTGTGGGAATTATTTGTATATATCTTAAAATCTCTCTTGTTTTGCAAAGGGCTCAGTTTTCATATTTGTTCCAGGTTGAAGAGTATTGACTTAGTTTGTATGAAGAAGTTGGATTCTAAAGTAAATGTCATCCCCATCATTGCCAAAGCTGACACTATATCCAAGGCTGAGTTAACAAAATTCAAGCAGCGTATTATGCAAGAGATAAAAATTAACAATATTCAGATTTACCAGTTCCCCACTGATGATGATACTATGGTCAAGGTAAGAATATTTGGGATTTATCTGTTCTGCTGTTATCATGGAATTGGTGGAAAGCAATGATTGTAGAGATTATCCATATCCATTTATTGGTTGCCTATTTCCTACAGAAATGTGTCATATCTTTAAGCCTGTGTTTATTTTCAGGACATTTCTGTATGGTCTCTTGTTTTCATTTCTACATTGCTCCTACTTTTCTTAGTTATTTCCAGCTCCTCCTGTTATATTTCTCAACTGTTTGTACTTGGAAGGGCAATCCTTTTTCAGTCTGTAGTAAAAGTGGAATGTATTTCTGGGGTTGGGGAGAACAGTGCCAGGTGTTAATGCAGATATTGCATTTTTGGCAGGTTGCAGGATAAGGCATGTTTCTGGCAAATACTTTTCATAAGAATAAGGCTAATTCATAAATATATTAGTAGAATAGGTGGGAGAAGGAGCAAGCATAAGGGATTGATAGATTTCATTTTAGCAGGAAGAAAATGTTGGATGTGAGGTTAGAAAGGGGATTGTTGTTGAATTAGGATGATTCTTTTTTAGTAATAGCAGAGGTGAGGATCACGACAAGGTGTATAGTATACATAGATCATGGGGTTAAAATATGAGGGTAACAGTGGAGAGATGGAGTGAACAAGAAACATGGCTGGAATACTGTAAAAAAAGTGAGAAGAAAATGGCAGTGTGTGGAGAGAGGGATGAGGATGATGTGGAGGGTATGTAGTACATCATCAAGGAGAGTATGGTGAAGGTATTGGAGAACATGTGTGGCAAAAAAGTGAATAGGGGAAAGTGGCAATGTGAGGTAGAATGAAAAAGTGAAAAAAGGCAGTAAAAAAATGATGTAGACAAATTTGCTTAGGAAAGCTGGGATAGGACAACACATGAGAATTTATTGTACTTAGAAAGTCAAGATCACATGCAAAGAAAGGAACAGATGAAGACTTGGATAAGAGATGAGTAGAAAGCATGTAAAACTTAGAAATATTTTGGAAGGAGTTGCAGAATGAAAGAAGGGGAATAGTTGTAAAAGTGAAAAAGTAATAGATGTTGCAGGGTGCATTTTAATTAAATCAGATGAGGTGTTACATTGATGCAAGGGGTAATATAGAGTTTTTCGGCATCAGAGGATGGGGGTCAGGCAGCGATATCCTGCATGGGGATAGCTTAAGGACTGGGGAAAATGCTTTATATACATTGGTTGCAGATTTTTTTCATACATTTGCCATATCCCACATAGTGATGGAGCACCAGGAACATGAAGAAATGGCCTTATGGCCTTATTCACTTGTGTCCACTCTCAAGCTGTCACATATAATGGTAGTTAGGGTTATGATTATTACTTGTAAATGTACTTGATCCATTGATTTTGTTATTAGCATTTTTTTACCATGGTAGATACTTGATATTATGTGGTATGAAAATATTACACGTATTTAGGATTTTTTAGTGTTAGATTACTAAAATATTGTTCCCTTACTGATTAACCATGGATGTTGATCATAAAACGATTTAAACCAAGTAGACTGGCATAGTAGCAGAATGACTACAAGTATTGAAACTTTTCATTTCAGATCAATACTGAGATGAACAGCCAGATTCCATTTGCAGTTGTTGGAAGCACTGACTTTGTTAGAGTTGGTAACAAGATGGTGAGAGCTCGTCAGTATCCATGGGGCACTGTGCAAGGTGAGTGTAGGAGCTTCAGTATGTCCCATACGCATTGTTCATGGTTTAGAGGAAACAGCTAGTGTTTTCATAAGGTTTATATCTTAAATGATAGACTGGCCCAGTGAAAAGTGTTTATTGGAGGAAATGAATTTTATATTAGGGTGGTTGGACTTTTCATGTGCAAGTTGAATTACCAAAGCAGTACAGGACTAAATTGCATTTATTTTCTTGAATCCCAGTTGGAATTAAGAAAGTAATATGTTCAAGATTAGATAGCTTATATACACTTCTGTCATCATAAATGGGTGCAGATTGTTTAGCTTAACACTCCTTACCTGTGTTGCTACACAACCAGCTAGTGTCTTCATATGTTTTATGACAAATTATTTTTAGGTGAATCAGTTGATATCATGGCCATTTTCTTCTGTAATATCTCTGACTGGCCCTGTGAAAAGTGATTATCAGAGGAAGTGAATTTTATGTTAGGGTTGTTGGACTTTTCATATCTGTAAGTAGAACTACCTTGGCAGTACAGGAATAAATTGCATTTACTATTTTGAATTCAAATTGGAATGTAGAAATTAGTGTTAAATTTTTTTTCTGCACATTTGCCATTTTATGCATTAGCAAGGTAGTGTTCAAGAACAGATGACAGCCTTAGAGGGAAGACCCCTCACTTGGCCTCCTTCTCTGTTTCTTCTTTTGAAAAAGTAAAACTGGAGGGGAGGATTTCCAGTCCCCCACTTCCACCCTTTTTAGTCGCCTAATACAACACACAGGGAATACATGGGAAGTATTCTTTCTTTCCAGTCCTTAGGGATTAACTATGTTGCTTATAATCATATCTGTTGTTGTAAATGGGTGCATTTGTTTAGCATAACACTCCTACTCTGTTGCAGTATAATTAATATCTTTCTCTTAAGGTCATTTTGTTTTATCAGTTCTTGAAAACATTAACTCTGTTTCTTGTCTTTTCCCTCGTACTTCTTTAGATGATTTTACCAGATCTACCCACATGCATAGCACTTTTTTTTGACATAGAAGTGTTTAATATATTCCTCTTTTAAGTGGCATGTTTCCTGTTCTTTACTCTCTAGTCACCTTAAGCTTTAAACAGAGGATGGGAGATTGGCATCTCCCATGCTTCACCCCATATGAATCACTGCTTTTACCACCAGTCTCATTTTTATTCTTTTTTTTATGTTGAAGGCTCCAGTCATGGACAAAAGTCCCTATCAAGGCTGGGCCTTAATTGAAATACAGAGAGAATTATGAAATGGAAAAAGAAGAGACAAGGGAAAGTATTTACGAATTTTGAGAAAGTGAAAAACCTGTCTTTTGAAATGTGCCAGGTCATAGTTATTGGGAAAGACATGAGAGGGTTGAGATTTCCAAAGATTTGATGTGTAGGGAAAGAAGCAGGTATCAAAATGACCCACCCTTGAGTTGCTGATGGCCACACAATAATTGTGACACAGCAGCTTGCTGAGTATTGCATGGTCTAGCTCATGGTGTAGGCACATAAGCAGCCAGCTCTTGGGAGCACAAACCAAAGGAATACTTATAGAAGAGGGAAAGTGAACTAACATTGCAGCGTAGGGCAAGGGGGTCAAGGTATTTATGAATTTTGAGAAAATGAAAAACCTGTCTTTTGAAATGTGCCAGGTCATAGTTGTTGGGAAAGACATGACAGGGTAGAGATTTCCAAAGCTTTGATGTGTAGGGAAAGAAGCAGGTATCAAATGACCCACCCTTGAGTTGCTGATGGCCACACAATAATTGTGACAGAACATCTTGCTGAGTATTGCATGGTCTAGCTCGTGATGTAGGCACATCAGCGGCCAGCTCTTGGGAGCACAAACCAAAGTACCTATAGAAGAGGGAAAGTGAACTAACATTGCAGCGTAGGGCAAGGGGGTCAAGTTTGATTTTGCCACACTTCATCTCATACATAACTGCATTGTGTCAGCAGTGGACCATGTATGCTTTGGTTCTCAAGTGATGTGAACTGAACACCACTCATTTGCATTAAATGCTCTGTTAAAAATTTACTTTTACATTTCTCTTCTTTTATAGACATACTGTGACTTTGGCGAGCACAGCAATTAAAAGAAATACAGCATCCAAATACTATATGTACATCATTCTGTTTCTGATGTTATCTTGTTAAAGTGGGGAAATGGCAGACAGGTATGAAAGAAGAGAAAGACTGATTAAATCCATTCCCAATACGATTTTGTGCTCATGTGCAGGCAGCCTCTCATTTCACTCAAACACTTCCTCATCCCACATCCATTGTGTTTTATCTTTCTATATTTCCCTCCATCTTTCCATCTCAGTTTGGTTTTCCCCATCTTGTTCTCTCCACTTCTGACACTCATATCCTCTTTGTCATGCTCTCCTCACTCATTTTCTCCATATCTAAAAACCATGTCAACACATCCTCTCAACTTTATTACTCTTTTATTACCACATCTCTTTCTTACCTTTTCATTGCTTACTTGATCATCCCTCCTAATACTGCACATTGTCCTGATACATTTCATTTTTGACACATTCATCCACTACATCCCATGCCTCACATCTGTACAACATAGTTGGGAATTCCATGCCTTCAAACATCTACAATTGCTTCCCTAGTGTTGATCTTTCTTCACTCTCCTTATTGCTTCCAGAATCTTTACCCCCCCTCACCCACCCATGACTCACCTTTGCTTCCATTTGCTGCCATGTCCATTCTCAGATGTCTGAAACACCCCACTTCCTCCACATTTTCCCCATTTAAACTCACACCCCAACTACCCCATCTTTTCACTGCTAAACATAGTAACCTCACTCTTATGCTCATTCACTCTCAACTTTCTCATTTCATGCACACTCCTGAACTCACACCAATTTCTGCAGTTTTTCACTTGAATCTGCCACCAGTTCTGTGTCATCAGCAAAACACAGCTGAGTTACTTCCCTCAAAGGGGTGGCCATGGCAATATAGTCTCCTTAACTAGAGAACTCCAGTGCCGCTTCATAGCCTTTAGAGCCTCACCATTAATAGGCCGCTGGCAGAGGGCAAGTCTAGTGCAGTGTTTTTTGAGGCTCCTACCTAATATACCTATTGACTACTACTACATAATGTTTCTACCTAAAGCTACTACCTAAATGTTCCTACCT
>JAUUDZ010378293.1:0-15651 GCA_032361705.1 Panulirus versicolor | reverse complement strand
ATATGACATGTTTTCATCACAAAAATTGAAGTGGAGCCATTGCTTTATTTACATTTTATGGTATCATCCAGTAAAGGTATATGATAGAGAAAATTTCCAAACCCCTAAACATGACTTTCATAGATGTACAATCAGCAACCGCATGCCGGAATTAGGTAGTGGGTTCCAAGTTAATGTCAAGCCTTGAATATGGAAGGGAAAACCAAATCAAACCTGGGGACTGGCTGGAGTAATTGATGGTCTGTCTGCTGTATAAGATGCACCAAATTTGCTCGTGTCTACTTCAGGTGGCACAAAACTCAGACGACTTTGCCAAGAGGGTTTAACATACTCAAAAAGACCTGTAGATCATCATATTCATAAAGTTTATAAGCATTTATAAGCATTTATATCATAACCTAATCAAATGACTGGTATAAGTGTACAAATATCTGTATGAGTGTGATTACCCATTAGTATATACAAAGACATATCTAAAAGTTTTAGATTTAAAGGGTTAAATCTTTCAAGCTCTTTTTTCTGTCATAAATTCTTGTAAACTATACTGTGTTTTCTGCATTCAGGAACTCTTATTGTATTATGCCCATCCACTGTTACATTACTACAGAAGAATATAATTACTTGAATATAAAATTTATATTTTCCTATTCCTCAGGATCAACTTGCCTTCTTTGCCTCCATCTCTGCCATACCCACTCTGCTTATATCCCCCAAACCCAGCAGCTGCATCAAACATATTATGGCAGTTGATCCAGACGGCACCTGCCTGTGAAGGACAACAAGTAGTTATCTTAAAAGAATACATATTTTCATGTAGCTGAAAAGCCTGAATATATAACTGAAAGCTCGTATGCCTTGTGCACACTTCTGGACAAATACTGTATATCCAAACAGTAAATGTTTGTAGGTTAACAGGCAATATGTGCAATACTTAAGCAACTCCACTGTTCATTGATGCCCAACATTAGGCCAACCCATACTCAATCACCATCATTCTAAAGAAATATCTATCATACAAGTGACAAGAGTAACACTTGCATGCAATAAGAAATAACGAATAAGTATTGAAAAAATGCAAGTAATAACTGACAAAAAATTAAGGCATAGAAATTGTACTATAATCTGAAAATAATATATACATTTTGGAGCAGGGTTTCATAAGGCAATAGGGGATCATTCCATTAAATTTATGTGTATTGAAAAAATGATATTATTCCTAATTGCCTCTACCACTTTAAGCAGTATTAGGGACAAACAAACAGTGGCCTCATTTGCACACATCCACTGTATAGCTGGTATATATAATGTATTGAAATACGTATTTCTCACAGGAGCAAGGTAACATCAGGAGCAGATGAATAAATCTTACAGCAAAAAATCCTTGCTTAGCTCCCTCCTCCATTCCCTCTTTAGGAAAGCAAAACTGGAGGGGAGAATTTCCAGCCCCCCAGTTCCCTCCACTCTTAATCATCCTCTATGATATGCAAGAGATATGTAGGCAGTATTCTTCTACCCTATCCCAAGGAAAATAACATACCTTGATCATTTTAGCAGTCTCGATGGCTAGTGTCATGTGTTCTGTGAAAACAGAAGCCCCTAACCCATATATAGTGTTATTTGCTAAAGATATGGCCTCCTTGGCAGTTCTGAAAGATAAAAGATGGCAAATTCAAATTCATTTACTTTTACTTAATATAAAAACATTTTTAAATCATTCCAGTTTAAATCTTAATACAATGCCAAACATATCTGCTCCTTTTGCAACTTACATCCTTTTAAAAAATGCAAACACATTAAACTCCTTAAATTTCCTGAAGAGTTCACGAGTTCACCTTCAGCTAAATCACTGGGAATAACAATGAGGTAAAACATGACACATTGGATCTGAGCAGTTAGTCTCTGAACTTGAAGAAATAGTCAGTTTTCATTTAAGTGACACTCATTTTCAGCTGCAATGCAGCAGTTACTCTTGTTTCTGAGCTCTCTGAAAAGTTCAAGAAACAGACCATAGTTCTTCACTGGCATTCACCATCAGGTAATTTTGCAGTGCCTAAGGAGTTTCATTCATCAAGGAGAATGGCTTTGGGCCCTGGATCATCAGTAGACTCCTGCATGCTCCCAGATGAAATCTGAGCCAGCAGAATACAAGACCCTTCCCAGGATCTCATTAGTTTCTTATGTTTGCCTGGATCATTCTCATCTACATAATGCCAAACCCCAACAGTGGCAGTGATATATGTTTAAGCAAAATGTCTAAAACTTGAAACCATATCTTACAATTAAACAATCAAATCTACACTGAGAAAAAAAATATATGACCAACAGAACTTACCTAAATGGCATGGCAACAAGAACAGGGCCAAATATTTCCTCTATCACAGTACGAGATGTCGTTCCCACTCCAGTGATTAAAGTTGGAGGATAAAAGCAACCTGGTGGAGCTTCCACTTGGTAAATCTAATAAAACATATTGATGAGAACTAGATTTCTGATAAGAAAGATCTAGAAGCAGATATATGAACAAAGAAATTATAAACTTAAACAAATAATGTGTAGAAGAGAACCAGATATGTGGAAAGAATGGATATTGCCTGAAAATGGGCTCCTGAATCAGGAGAATGGAACAGATGCTGAATGACGTCCAGGCACAAGAACTATAATATAATGGAGTTTGAGTGTCAAACAGATTAGGCAAAAATGAGAAAAGAGGGTTTTGTAGAGCCCATCACAATATATGGTGATAAGTGGCTTACAATTTCACAATGACTGACAGAAAACTTAACTTATAATACTGTTGTTTTTCACTGGAAACTAACTAAATATTTCATCTCAGTCTGACAATAACTGACACTCAAACTAAGTGGTCCAAACAAATCTTGGTATGTTACGTCAGTGTTTTATATCAAGGCTCACACTCTAGGCCTTTTTTGTTCCAATTATAGATCCATCATTTTCTTTTTGAACACCAGTTACCCCCTCCCTCCCTTATTTTCACCTAACACAAGAACATCCCTAAATCCTTTTTCCACAATTGAGTACTTTGTTACTGTTCTGTCATCTCTTTTGGTTAGTATCCCACAACTCATTTATACACTTTTATAGCAATCTTACATGTCTTTAGTACTAATCAGTTAACATTAATACATTTCTTACAACTTCACACCCTCCTACCATATGCAGGAGGGTGTAACGTTTGCAAGGGATAGAGCGAATTGGTGCAATGTTGTATACAGGGAACGACTTACTGTCAGTGAGCTGAATTATGGTATATGAAGTCACTGAAGGAAACCAAGGAAAGGCCTATGAGGCTTGGTTGTGGATAGGGCATTCATGTTTTAGTGCATTATACATGGCAGCTGAAATGTGGATGTGAACAAATGAGGCCATTTCTATTTCTGTTCCTGGTACTACCTAACTGAATGTAGGAAATAGCAAATGAGTATGAATAAAAAAAGATCTATTTTGAGTGTAGAACTCTTCCAAGTGTAGATATGAGCAAGCTGAAAGCACTCCAACTCCAGTTTTGTCCTCAAAGGCTCAGGCTGAGGTGTCTGAATGTGAGTGGTCATAAGAAAAGAGTATGTGAAATATATCTTTCACACATCACTAAGTATTTCCCAGTTTTTCTCCTGGTTACCGTACATCATTATCTTGTACATCATTTCTGAATTTTCATGTAAACTGCACATATGCCCAAATATGCAAATATCAACATTCTGAAGATACGAAAGTGAAAATAGCAAAACATAAAAACCATCCAAGGCATGTGGAGCTACTGTAACAATAAAAACACATTGTTCAAACATACCTCTGCTCCTTCTTGGCGGGCATCATCAACATACTCAGCAATGTAGTTCTGCTGGCATGGGTCAACAATGGCCCCCATATCCATAGTTTTGTCTAGGGATGATCCAAGCCTCAGAGTCTTCATTCGCTGTTTCAGTTTCTCCATAAACTTATCAAAAATAGGTTCTTGAACAAGGAGACGAGAACCAGCAGAGCATACCTGAAATTTCGAGTATTAAATCTTTTTAATTACAATGATCAACCCAAATAGAGTCCGGAAAATGTACCGCAGTAAGTTTCCATTTTAAAAGAACATGCAGTGCACACCTGATCCCTTCTCCTTAGTTCAAAAAATTTCCTCCCTCAAAAGCAGCACCATTTTTCAGTTAAGCCACAAATTCTCCTGTTCAACAGATTTACTCTATTCTTTTTCAAAATAAGGACATCCCATCTCAGAAACTGATATAATTTCTCCCTTTCATTATGAAGTAATCCATGTCTTATATCCTTTCTATTATATTCCTGTCTTTATTTTCAAGTTTTCTTGGTCTTAGATGAAACAAAAACCTCTCTATAAATAGTTACCTGTCCTTGATTGAACCAAATGGCATCAACAACACCTTCAGCAGCAGAGTCCAGGTCTGCTGAATCAAAGACAATCACAGGACTCTTCCCTCCAAGCTCTGCACCATGCATGTTAAATGGAAAGATGTGATAAGGAATAATTATTTAGAATTAGCAATTACATCAGTTATAATAAAGAATGTTATCATTCTTTGGAAATGTGCTCGTATTTGTTCATACTGGCATCCATCATCAGCACCATCATGATGGTTATCATTCAGCTATTTAATATTCCTTTGACCTTTTACTTCATTTCAGTTCATGTAAATTTTCCAGTCAAATTCTAGACATATCTTTCTGCATGCAGAATCTAACCAAAAAAATTCCTTCCTTAACAGTATTTCTACTTTAAAGCTACAACTAGTGACTGAAATAACTCTAATTGCAATTCACTCTCTGTACTTCATAGCCTTTTCTACAGGAATATATGTCATATACTGGAATCCATCTAATTTTTCTCCCATATGATTCCTGTAACTTTCCTAAAATTTAACAAGGAAAATTATCTCCTTTACTCTGCAGAACATTTCTACGAACAACAGTTTCTCATTCCTTATTCATTCTCAAATTAGTCACTCAGATATAGACAACACAGCATTCCCCATGACTACTTCAATTTCTCCTTTCTTGATATTCATTCTTCTCGTTCCCAAGCATAACTAATAATCTAGTATGTCTCACTTGATATTACATGCCACAGGAAATCAAGTCCTGCAATCCAGCAGTTTCTTGAATGAAGTAATGGGCCCTTTTATCGTCAGTTTAATATTTCAACACCAATCCGCCAATGTCCAGTGGGATAAGTAGAGCAGACACTGCAAAGAGGTCCTTGCAAAATTTCCTTTGAGTTGTTGTATCTAATTCTATTAATACAAAGAGAGAGAGAATTACATGAAAATGCATTATATATAAAATCTATAGGAAAATATGCCATACTAACCAAGTGAAAGCTTCTTTCCAGTACCAGCAGTGGCCTTTCTCAGAATCTGGCCAACTTCTGTTGACCCAGTGAATCCAACTTTATCAACATCAGGATGAGTGGCCAACATACTCCCCATTGCACCGCCACCTGTTATCACATTAAACACCCCAGCAGGAAGCCTGCGAAAGATTATACATTCTTAAGCAAATGTTCCACTTTAAATAACTGTCTTGGTTATATCACACCAAAATAAAGAAGGAAACAATCTAATCTTTAATAATACAAACTGTGTTGTGGAGAGTTTTTAAATCTTCAAACAACTCTGATGAGTTATAATAATGTCATTAAAACCACTCATAAATTCTGAGGGAGAACTACAGTCTGGGTAGCCTATTATTGTACCTTTATGAAAACAGAGATATAAAGGGAGACTGCAGTATATGACATCTGTAGCATACTTGTAACTACTGTACTACTACAAGAAATTCAGGTTTTTATGGTTAAGCAGAATATCAAATCAATAATGGTAGAGGGAATGCAATGTTCACATACCCAGCCTCAGCACAGATCTCGGCAAACAGCAGTGCTGACAAACGCGTGTTGGTAGCTGGCTTCAATACAACTGTGTTACCCATTGCCAGGGCAGGACATACCTTCCAGGACAGCAACATTAATGGAAAATTCCAGGGAACAATTGCACCAACCACACCTGATCAGTAAAATATTAATTATTAAACTCTTTATTAACCACTAAATTTTAATGCTAGATAAATACAATCTCATTTCAGACACCCAAGAAGGCGGCCAGATCTGAACAATTTGTGAGGGGGGAAAAATATCAATATGTATCTGATTCCTGTAATGCAAGACATTACTGATTATTTCCTGAATTCATATGTATTTCAATCTTGACTTGCATAAATACATTAAGTTGGGCTGGTGAGCAAATTCCCCCTTTCTTTTAATGTTTTCAAAAGGCAGTCACTTCCTGCCAACTGAACTGTTATGTGTTCATTAGCTATATGTTAACTGTGTAAATGGACCACTCCATATTATATTGATGATATTTTTCCTGTAAATGTTTTAATTTTGTTTTCTCATACTTTACCAAAAAAGGTAGATATAAAATCTTCATGACTTGTTTTTATCTGCTAATTGAAATCAAGCCACATTATACAAGTAAAATTTGTTGAATAATGTGTGATTTCATGCCAATGCTAGTGTACCTCTACCTTCCTGCTCTAAGAAATTTTAATGCTACTTCCTGGTGCGAGTAAAGTTGATCATGTATGGAATGGCTGCATAAGAGAGAGGTGTCATACAAAGAGTATCATGATTGTGAAAACTGACCAGGTCATTCAGAAATACTGACAGAGTGAGCAGCAAGAGGCTTACCAAGAAGATGTATGTGTGAGAAGTGGATGGAAGAAGGGGTAGAGTGAAATGAGATGGAAGGATGGAGTGAAAGAGGCTTAGGGGTATCAAGAGCTGAACCTTCACAAGGGTTAGAGGCATGCATGGGATAAAATGAATTGGATTGATGTACTCTACTAGGGCAACTTGTTATCATTGGGCTGAACCAGGACATATAAAGCAGTCAAGGTAAACCATGGAAAGTTTTATAATTATGGCTTAATGTGGGCACTAAGCCCTTTATTTTATTATACATGACAACTAAAAGGTGGTATGCATCTGAGACTGTTGTTCATCTGTTCCTAATGCTACCTTGCAAAGTTAGAAAAAGAAGTTGTGTACGAAAAATGCTACAGTAAATAGACAGCTGTCAGAAGTCTCAGTAAGTGGTCTAGGAATAATGAATGCGAGTGAATTTATATTGCACTGCTGATATCATATAAAACATTGAGCAACCCACCAACAGATTTCCAGCCTTTCATTTCAGTGTCCATTAACTGTGCCCAGCCAGCATGATAGTACAAGTGTCGAGCAACCAAAGGTATATCACAGTCTCGAGTTTCTCGAATGGTCTTCCCATTGTCTAGAGATTCCAATACAGCTAGGAGACGGGAATGTTTCTGGACATGGCGAGCAATACTGGAAACCAAATTTCTCATTAAAATATTCCCCAAAGGATCCCATACAAAATACTTAATAATTAATCAATGATAATGGAAAGGCCATGAAGATTGGGGAAAAGTGGTGTTAATTCACATAAAAGTGGATGAAACACTTGTTGAAATAACAAGAATCTATGAAAACTTCACCTAATCTTCCCAAGCAGCTATATAATCATGGTAAAAATACCATAAGGGTGACTATGTGGCAATGCCACTAGTTGGCTAGTGTGCTGTTTGTTTGTTTACACTATTCACCACTGCAAGATACTCAGTCATGGAAGTGTCTGGCATATACCTCAACAGTATACTACAAATTAAGAGTCATCACAGCTAGTCAGGAAAGTTAGGTGAGGTTTTCATGGGTGTTGTTGATTTCTACGAGTGTTTCACGTAATATTACATTAATGAGCCTTGTATTTTTCCAGATCTTCTATATACTGTAAAAGTGTAGTGAAAAAACTGCTCCAAGTCAGGCAGTGCAAGACTAAATTACTTCTACAAAAAGTAAGGAATGCATTAAAACAACTCATAAAGTTCTGCAAAGAAATTGTTTGGAGGCTAAACGCATACTTAACCATATATTTTTACACACCTATACAAGTAGCGAGCTCTTGCATGACCTGACAAAGCACTCCATGATTTGTAGGCCTCTTTTGCAGCAGCAACAGCTTGGTCCACATCATCTTCATTACCTTGGATGGTTGATGCTAAAATGGTGTCCCGGCAAGGATCTTTTGTTTCATATGTCTTCCTGTCTTCAGGGTGAACCCAAGTATTGTTGATAAAATGGCCAAATTTCCGGCTATGGTCATCCAACCAGCTCTGATTGTTCAAGCAAATAGGTCCAAAATGTAGTTTAAGGACAGGAATGAATTCATTTACAAATGTTAAGTAAAACTGTTTCAGTTATGAAATGGTCATGCAGGCTTTTGCTTCATGCAAGTCTTCCTGCTCTATGGTATATCAATAAGCAAATTCATTTCCTTAAATTATACGCTATCCAAGTAATGTCACATCACCTAACCTAAAAACAAGCATTTGTTCAACTTCCTGAGGGAAAATCACATTAAACAATGTTCTTTAACTAGCTGAGCACTTCTGACAATGTTTTAGTGTCAAGTACATTTTCCAACCTTATGGTAGGTCACTGAGTAAAATCCTCCTATGACATATTTATCAGTACTTGTCCAGTCGTTTTGATGTGTCTGTGTTTACTCAGTGGTGTCTGTTGAGGATGGGGGGATCTGTGAGTTGGCATTGCTGATGTGTGAAGCAGGGGTGTGCTTTTCATTCCTACCTGGAAATTAGCGGTTACTAATGGAGTGGTTTGGATAGGAGGGGTCTATTGTTGTTGCTAAGAACTGAGTACTAAATATGTTAATGTGGCATTATACTAAGAGGATCTTTGTTCCATTATACAGGTTTTGAATGTCTGTGGTTACTAAGCAGCTAGTGCATGTTCTGAGGATTTTGTTTAATGTAATTTGCATCTCTGTACTCTTTTCTTTTGACAGAGAGAATGACCAAGAAAGTGAAGTGTAGTTTATGGTGGAACAGATGCATCATATGAAGAAGATACTAAAGGATTCTTTTTCTTGCTTAATGCTGGTACAAGTAAGTGTTCTGACAGCATTTAGTTTGTTTGTAACCTCGTATTAATGTTTGTGGTGTGATTGAATGACAATGCCATGTGAATATTTTTTCTTTCTTGTCGATGTGGTTGACATTTAATTTGACAGAGATGTAGGTGGATTCCAGTAGGGATGCAGGCATCCTCTTTTGAGTTGGCCAGAGTTCTAAGTGCCTGATATAGTGTTGCATGTTTGAGGTTGTTTGAGTAGTGTTTTAGCGTTGTGGTGTGACTGTCTCGTTACATGAATGTGAGGGGATTTTCACACTGGTCTGGAGGTAGTGACAGTCGGACATGTAAGAGGAGATTGAAGAAGTTTGGGAAAAGAACTGCTCCATGAGGGACCCGATTGTAAAGCCTGTGGAATTTGGAGTAAAAGCCTTTATTGATGACTCTGGCTTGAAGGGAGGAGTCAAGTTAATTTTGTATGAGGACATGTCAGGGGACACTGTTGAATGCTGTATTAATATCTTTTGCAACTAGAACTGTGTGGGAGGGAGTTTGTGGTTGGTTGAAACCAAAGTCATTCATGATGTGTTGTGCTCTATAGGTTAAAGTGGGATATTTTAGGTGACCCTGTCAAGAATAAGTTTTTCAAGGACTTCAAATACATAAATGATAGTAGTGATGTACAGGAGGGAAGTTGTGTGATTTGGAACATCTCAGGATGGATATTTTGTTGACAAGTTTCCGGATGTCTGGGATCTTAGTTCTACCAAGGAGGTGAAGATATCTGCAAGTACTTCAGCTGTAATTTTGCTATAGAGTTTGATGTTATATTTCCTTCCCTTTATGTATGTAATCTATTATTTGTATTTACCAATTTTTACAGTAAGAGGAGAGAGTTTAATCCTCTTGGGGCCCAGTTTCTGGTACTTTTTATACTAAAAAGATGTATGAATCTTTGCCTGTTGCTGACATTCCCTGTCTTTTTCCTTAGATTTTTTCAGCCATTTATTATCCTTATGCCAAACCAATATTCCTTTTCATCCTTCTTAACCAGCCTCCAACCCAACTTCTGATCATGGTCTTTGGTAACTCTGGTATCCCATTTCATAACAAACTGTTTACTGTCACCATTATCAGTAGTGTGTGTGTGTGTGTTTTATTATCAGTTTGTAATTATGTGTTTGCACTGTATGGGGAGAAAGGAGTTTTACATTCATGGGGCCCCATCTCTTGACCATTCTCAGCTATCATACTTCTTGAAGTTGTATGCTGTCTGTATGAACCATGCCATCAGTCATTTTATTCCATTCATCCACCACTCCTGTATCATAAAAGTACTTCTTTTACATCTTTTACAATAACTCTCTTGCTTAAAGAAGCAATTTAAAAAAAATCATGGTAGAATATGGGGTTAAGGTAGGCCCTTTGAGAGTACTGTAAAACTCTTCCTGCACATACACATACTTATTCAATCACAGCCATATATATTTAAACAAATTTATATACTTCTAAGGGTCAAATTGACTGCTAAGAGCCACATCATTTGATTAAGGTGTCTAGGAGAAGCTATTAATAAAGATGGGGTAATATGCAAGATGAAAAAACTTCCCAAGCATGTTTATACTCAAAAAGACCCAGAGGTACCATTACTTCCAGCCTTGGAAGAGAAAGACATCTTAGAAAGTACTGAAGTAAATCCATTGTAAGATAGGAATCTCACAAATGAGCTAGACCCACACAGAATGTAGACTATATATGGCATGTCACTAGAATTGCTCAGAAAGTACCCATAGACCCTTCCCTAAATACTAGTAATTACTAGTCTGTCATTACCAACTTGATCTGTATGGAGCAGAAGTTTTACACACTTGGAACCCCATCTGTCAAAATTAATCTATCACACAACTTTATAATCTTCTGTACATTATCCATATTCACAGTGTCATCATTCACAGTATTTCCTTCATGCACCATTTTTATTCAGTAAAAGAACTTCTTTACATCTTTTCTAACAAGTTTGTTGCCAAATTTTACGTTGTTTATCCCTCAATAAAAGCAGTGTTGCATCATATTAGAAGAGAATTACCAATTTAGAAAAAAGGTGACAGAAACAACCCTTAACTTGGGGCAAGTATCCCTAATGGGGATGATCTGCACAACATTACAGAAAATAATCAGGAGGCAGATATGGGTGTTCTAGACTAGCACAAGTACTTAGAAATAAGAAAACAGACTTAAAGGAAAAGATCTTTTGACAAATCTGTATTTCTATCAGAGTATACAACATCCTATAAATGGGTGAGTGGGTGGATTGTAAATTCACAGACTACCAGAAAGCTTGTGACATTGTTCTCATTAAAAACAGGATTAAGCTGCACATCCTAACCAAGTTCCAAGAAGGTCTACATAAATGGATTAACAGCTTCTTAACTGGAAGTGAAGAGAAATACACATCAGAACTTTCTCAAGTTGGGCATGGGCAGCATGTTCTCCAGGACCCATAGTTGGAGCCAGTGCTATTTCTGATCATGAGGTATAATATCAGGGGCACAAATCAAAAGAAATGTACTATGAAAGGGATCTATGTATTTACACCAAATCTAACTCTTCATCAGAACATCATGTGAGATTGATCACGGAGGAGGTATGCTATATTTTGGATAAACGAAACACTTATTAAAGCAATTGGACAGTTAGATATATGGGGAAATATAGCCTTATCCAAATCTCTTCATATGCAACTACACTCTGATCTTCTTATTTGAGGAGTCATTAAAACTGCTAAAAAAGAGTCCAAAGAGTGACTTGAGAATCAGTGCTGAGTGAAATGAGAAGGAAGCCCCATACCTATCCACAAAGAAAGAGAGCAAAATACAGGGAGAAATTATGTATACACACATGCTCCTAAGAGGAGGCCATGATGACATCAATAGAAATCAGTTCTTCAAACTCTTTATTTAGACAAAAAAGACAGTTCAACTGGAAGTTTTACGAGAGATATATACAGAGAGGTATGAAGGAGCATTTTATTCTGTGATGAGAATTGTATCCCCATGGACCATTGTAAGAGAAGAGGCGATAATTATATGAGCAATATTCGAAAATGAAAAATCTATACAATGAAATATATGAGACTATGAAGTAGGGGCTCAAGCATACAATCAGGTAAGATATGTCTGTTCATTTTATGCCACACTAAACCAAATTTGGTGTAATCAAGTGTAGGTAAGGTTTGGTTTGGTTAGATTCTGCCAACTGAAATTTATTGTAGTTTGGTGTTTTTGTCATCTTTGTACAAACCTCATTATATCTAACCCCACATTTTCCCTTAACTTAGAGTCGTCCAGTCTCTGTGAGTTTTGATTAAGATTACAGAATTGTTTGAGGGGCAGTGTACTCATTAAATAAGGACCTCATTCTGCCCTCACAAATTTTTCATTTCTAACTTCAAATCAGCTATTGTGTGAAAGTATACCACTAGAAAAATCATTGGAAATAATGATAAAAGGAAAGTGATCTAACAATTGACGTTATATCTATTTATAGTAGTAAAGGTTGAGAAATTCTCATGCGGTAGTTTCTGAAACTTGACACTGTAACATAGAATACTTGATCAAAATTGACATATACTGGGTGTAGAAAACTCTCTATAGTTACAATTATCCGTACAGAATAATACATACATACTGTGACTGGGTTACTCCCGTGACTGGAAAAGTTAGACAAAAATAACTGCATCATGACCTTGAACATAGATTAAGCTAATGCAATTAATACTATGAATTATGTGTAATGATGAATACGTTGATCATTATGGTACACACACACACACACACAGACACAGTTCATATAAATATTTCAAGCAAATCCCAAGTTGTATAATAAAGTTTAAGGGAGGTTTGATCAACGTTATCAACCTCGACATTCGTTACCTTGATAACTTAGCAATGTCAGAGCTTTGTCGCACATGTAACTGTTAAATACAAACCTGAGCTACTTTTTCGTCCTCAACAGCGGGGCCATAGTCCATTCTATCAAATATCTTGGCCACAGAATTACACTCGTGAGATTTGGGACATACAGTTCCAGCCATTCTTGAAGCTAATCAGGAATCATGTTGGATTTAATAGTGGACTCCGTATACCAATGTTGAAACATCTGAAAACATTAAACATTTCCACACATGATGAGTTGGCAACGAGTTTTATTTGTTAAGTTTAAAAGTTTAATTCCCTCTGATTTTAGAGATGTGGGCATAGATATATTTTCAAGTACATTATTTCCTGCATGTATGTTCACTCTGAATCCCTCAAATGGCACAAAACCTTGAAACAGTATACAAGTCTTCCCTTCTTTTTCAATCTCTTTATAGCCTTATATCAGTAATATACCACATAGATCATGGTTCTATTTTATGAAGCTCAAATATTTCTATTTCTAGTGAGTAACTAGACATATAATCCGAAGTTAAAGTTGCGATTCGAACATTCGGATTCAACCACCTGTCCGCCAATCTACCCTGTGATTGGGCCAGTGAGTGACACACCTCTTATGACGTACATGAAGTAGATCTTTAAATGTGCTTGTAAACAAGAGTGACGACAACAATTATAGAATTAAAGGGTATGATATTGCGATGCCAAGTGTCAGGATAATATTGGCTAAAATGTGACGTGAAAAGAAACCTAGTATGTGGTTTCAATATTAGTATTTGGTGCTATGGCTAAATTAAGGATATGTTTTGGATACGCTTATATCAAGTAAAAACTAATCATGCAGAAACTGAGAATGACCTCAGACTTCCATTGATTCATTTTCTCATTTGTAAACCCCCCCCCCCACACTCGACCCCAATTTAATTCAAATTGGGAAAATCAATGAAAGGCTCCCATCACCAGAGATGTACCATTTAACTATCAGTAGCATAACTAGTCACAATATTCCTTTAGAAAGTTTTTAGAAAATTCAGAGCTGACGTCCTATGTAAACTGCGGTGGATAGGTTATTCCAAAGCAGAGAGGGACGATCATTGTCCAGTGAATTAAGTTTATCGTCCAGTGAATGAAGTTTACCCGCAGAACAAAGTGAATGAAGTTTACCCGCAGAACTGAGTGAATAGGATTTACCCGCAGAACTAAGTAAATGAAGTTTACCCGCTAAACTGCCATAGATGCAGAAGGAAGACTACAGAAAAAACATGTGTGAGTCGCTAACTCAACTCCATTAATGTATTATTAAAGAAATGATTTTAAGGGCATTTTTATGCGCTGTTTAGAAATACTGTCATCTTCCTTCACCGTCAGTAGAGATCGTACGGACAAGGGAGTGCGCATAGACGTGGCTTAGAGACTTGAGACTGCAGGATAAACTAGCCCAAGAGTAAGAGATAGAGACTTCAGGATAAAGAGACAAGACTGATTTTCTTCAGGAGAGGCGTTGCCCCTATCTTCTGTGGACGTCGGGCGCCAAAAGTGGATACAACAACCACAGGTGGTATGCAGCAACTGATGACTGGATTGCATAACTTTGTTACATAAATCACCAGCTTCAGAGACTAGTCCGTAGTGATTTAATTATATAAGAAGTTACGCAAGTGTGAACCTACGAAGCGGACAACAATGATGGAATTATATAACCAGGAACCACTGTTGTAACTTGTTGATTTACGGTTGGACAAAGTAGAACATACCCGATTTAGGGGTGAAATATTTTACACGTATTTTGCAATGACCGGGAAGACCTGTGGCTAAATTGCTTTTTTTTTTTTTTTGAACAGTCGAGTGCGTAATGTTGCACGTTGTGGGAAGAAATTGCCATGAGTAATCTATTCGAATTCAAAAGATGGTAGGAAAGAGGCGGACGTGCCCTGGTGGTGAAGTATGAACACATGACCTGGGAATAAACCATGGTCATGGAACGGCCTTAGAATATGAGGGCGTGGAAGTGGCGTCTCCTGGAGACAAAGAGATGGCCAAGGGACGCTCCTAGGGCCAGTGAGATCCTGATATAGAGGTCAAAAGTTATGAAAATCATCCTTATTTACCTACAGATCAAAACATACAAAAAGTCATGGTATTTCAGAAAGGAAAAATCTAGTACGTAACTACATCATCCTCTTATTGATGCTGATGAACGTTAGCACAAAGGTATTTGAGGATTAAGAAGCGGGTGACATATTGCATGACCACACGAACCTTGGTGTTCCGCCAGTCTGTCTCTAGCAACCTTCACCGGTTCCCCATCTTGCCCAACAGTCATCACTGTGGCCACTCGGGGAGACTAGGTATGCAAATTCTGTAAACATGTCGAGAAGGAGGTTTCTCAGTTGTACTGCGCGCTTTTGTAGTGGTCAATCAAGCCTGCGCAAACACATATTCGCCCCAGCTGCAGTTCTAGGGACGCTACAATGACGTAAGAATAACTCAAGTGGCGTAATTGCCTAAATGCTTCAAGATTACATGTTAGTAGAACAAGTTCTTGAAATTTCATTTCGTACTACTTTGTTCCGTTTATCAGACTTTTGGAAAGGCTCCATTATTACGCAGCTTCGCTTTAGACATACCACAGAGGGAAGGGTCTGCTATGACTCAAGCGTTGGGGCTGAAAGACCCCAGCTTGGTTAGGGTCGCCACTCCCCGCCCAGGGAGAGTTGCCACAGTCTCCCC
>JAUUDZ010378183.1:0-15652 GCA_032361705.1 Panulirus versicolor | reverse complement strand
TCTCTCTCTCTCTCTCTCTCTCTCTCTCTCTCTCTCTCGCGTAAACCCGTGAACAACTCTAACAGTAGTGGATCGACCTGAGATCACCTTTCATGTCAACTACGCCATCGAATACTCTACCTGACTAAGTGTTCAGAGCATTGGTTCTGGCTTATTGATTTCTTCGTTCCTTTTCGCCGTTGGAATTTGCCAAGAATTGTTGTCTACATTTATGGTGTTGTTCAGATTACTCGTCATTTTCTGTGATTAAGGAGACGTGAGAAGAAAGATAAAGTAACTTACATCGATATACTGAGAGATGTAGCTGTACAGAAGACAGGCCCTAATAGGGAGCAACGAGGACTACAGTATGAAGGGAGTCTATAATAAGAGCCAGTGATGCACCATAAGGTTCATTCTTTGGTCAAATTCTGTTAACGGTAGCATCAGAAACCGGCATACCAACCAGAGTCTTTTCTTTATTGACAATATAGAAACAGAATGTTAATACGTGGGAAAACATCCGAAAATGATCAAAGAAATATCCTGTTTCAGACGAGTTGTTACTCTGGTCTAAAAAGCTATACACTTACGTCTAATGTACACACAAGTAGATCATACTGGTGATGAACGATGAAGAATGTTACATCTTGTTTGGAAAACCATTTCGATAAAGCCTTGAGGAAAGAGAATCTTGATTTATTATCTCTAATGATCTGAAACAGTTAGTCAAAACTGAGAATATGTGCGAAGACCGAAAATGTACGAATATTTTGCAGTTTGTTAGTATTACGTTATTTCACTTTTGTATCATTGCATTGTTGCAATATGAACTATTGAACTGCTGTAGTTTTTTATTTCACTTATGATCTACTTAAAGGAGGTAGAAAATCATGGAAAGTTTCATCACACGTCAGGACTCGCCCTGTGGACATCAAACGTTTTGATAGATTGATAATCTTAAACTATGTATTTGTATTGTCAAAACTTGAAGGTTATTTGTTATTCAATTTACTTTTACTGGGCATAACCATAAAATTCTTTTATGAAAATCAGGGATTATGACAATCAAGTTAATTACATATGACGATTTACGTAGTAACTTTCCAATTCCGAACTTCGTTGTTTAAAATCGACAAACCTTCATGAAGAACTACCAGGACAAGTGTTTGTTTTCAGTCTATCTGATCCGGGCACAGGCGTCCTCGGTATGCAGCTGGCTTGTCACCTGAACAGCCCTAGTGCTACTGTTAATACCTAAGTGTCTAACATTTAGAGAGATCAAAACTGACCAACTCATCAAGCAGAAGAGATTTTCATATGGCGTCTGGAAGATTTCTGTCAATATTGTCTCCAGTTTGTACATGCGAGACTCAGGGTGACGTAGCCTTGTAAGAGACTCAGGGTGACGTAGCCTTGTAAGAGACTCAGGGTGACGTAGCCTTGTAAGAGAGTGGCTATGGGGTATCATAGACTACACTCATAGTCTTTAAGTAATAAGATCAATAGCTACTTCAGCGAGACTAGTATGATTGCAAAAACTGATGTAGATAAATAAACTCATGCTGTTAGTAGAATGCTAATTTGTTCTGCAATATTTCTGAATTGTCTATTTTTAATGATTATTTTATGACTGAAATAACTGTAGGGTCTGCTAAGACTTGTGTTGAACCTTAGCCTAACTACAAGCATCTGACAATAGCATTTTGTTCTGTCATTATTTTGAATTTCTGTATTGTATATATATAGGTTTTCGGTGTTTGGTTTCCATTACATATAGGTTTCCCTTCATACAACGGTGGTCGTTCCGAACACATTCATACTAAAATGAGAAACAAGTAGAGCCGAGGCGTTGTCTGTGGGTTACGCAAACATGAAGTCGTGGGGTCACAAAAGCGGCTCGATATCCATGGTGAGAGACAGACTAGTCAGCAAAAGACGGAGAATATCTCCCACGGCTGCTAGATCTATTGTTGCCTCTGGAGAAACAACAAAACTATGTTTCCATGGAAAAGAATCCAGAACGTCAGACACAATACTGAGAGTCTATAACATGTTATCAAGACTTCATCTTGAGTACTTAACAGATTCCTCATCCCTAGCTTATCCAAAGACTAATATAGATCTGAAAGAGTTCAAGCAGAAGCAAAAACAATATGAGGCATGCCAAATGACGAAAGATTAAAGAAACAAAGACTCGTCCATAAAGAAGCAAACGTCCCTCAAAGATTTAACATTGTTCCTCAATGTTCTTCAAAATACTAGAGAAAGAAATGATCGATTTATATCCACTCATTGTTCGGGGTACAAGAGGATCCGGTATTAGAAGCATTAGTTTAAAATTCAGGCGAAACAAGATTTCATGGTGTTGAAAAATGATTACTTACAGCTAAAGTATTGGAGCAAATTAACAAACTGCCCAGAAATGTCATAAATGCTAAAATAATCGAATCATTTAAGAGTGACAAGACGAATCTCTCTGCCTGATGACTTACCATCAACTGTATATAGATCCTCACACACTACGGTGAGTAATCTCTTTAAAAAGCAGTAGGTCGTCTGTTTCTCGTTTGCTCTAAGTGTTGTGTATGTTCTCTTCCCCCCTCTTTCCCTCCCACCTCTTTCTCTCGCACACGTTCCCAGTGTTTGTCATTATCTCAACCTAATCTAATTTTGCAATAGTTATCGTCTCTGGCATCAAGCTATGACATACACAACATTACAAGACACAGGACTTTCCCAGTATCGTTGCAGCCGAAGAAGATTATTACTTTTTGATCTTTGCAGAAACAAATGTGTTATATAAATGACGAATACTTTCTGAAGCTACATTCATGATCGAATTCTCTATCAATTCATGAAGGTATTATGGAGAGCTTAACACTGTCATGCATTATGTACCCAGATATCATTTTATCTTATAGATGTTGATTGGTTATCTTTCTCATCATCCTCAAAGAAATTATTGAGAATAGATTATACCATCTACATAACAAAAGATCATAAGTTAATCGCAAGGTACCTTTGATATCACTAAGGAATGAAGTAGCTGTAAGACAGTTCATCCATATAATCAGTATAATTAACACACGTTTCCACAACACCCTCAGTCGCTCTTCACTAACTGTACTTGTGACCCAGGAAGTGTCCGCGACACTGGTGCTCACTGTACACATGGTGGTCCTGTGAATGCCGATGTTTGCATGACATTAGGATTTGCTTATCTTCGATGGCTTTGTGAACTTCTAGTCTCTCACGAAGCACGAGCTCACTTGCTCCTTGCTGCACATATTAACTTACAAGTTTGCAGACCATTTGAGCTGGCTCCCCACAGACTGGTCCTGTGAACGTAGGATTTCTACGGTACGTTTCCCTCTCTGGCCTTTTCATCTTATCGACTTCCACGACATGGGAGTTCTCCTTTGCTTTGCTGGATCTGTAAACGTATTGGTTCACAAGACACTTGAGCTCGCTCTCTCTCCTTTCACTGGACTCGTGAACTTTCCTCATTTTAAAGTTTCTAAAAGTGCTACGATAGACGTCAACGACTACGTCAGAGATCTTTTTTCATGAGGTCATTTCTCCGTTTTATTGGCTTCTAAAACTCATTAAACTTTCTCATGAAGGAAACTTTTGCCAACTCAGCTATGATAAAGAAGACTTTCTTTCCATCCTATATCTCCCATAGTTTTGCTGATGTTTGCTTCTCTTATCATAGACATTTTTTAGCACTAAAGTCTGTCCTGGGCAGGAGCTACATCCGTGCCATCGAACCATAATGGTAATGACAGTCCCCTACAGTGGGTGCTGAATGTCCTCAATCGTACATATAGTAAAATATCTTTCATTCCTAATCTTTGCGTCCTGACCAGCTTTGCAAAGTACGACTTGATAATAAACAACAAGCATTTGGCACTTAATCTTGTCTTTTGCACCCTGTAGCGCAGTCTCAAACAATTGCGGTTACTGTTCAAGATTTGTAGTTTATGATTCAAATTAAGCGGTTGTCTGCAGTGGTGATCCATCACAGACTCAAGGAATCTTAAATCCTCAGGATTTTTCTTTAGTCCCTGGCTTGACTCTACATACCATATCTATTATCAAATTACGTTTATATGTGCTTTCAGTCACTTGTTGTTGTGATCTACGCTTTACTCCACAAATTATTACCTCGGCCGGATAGACGGCTCACTCGGCCCTGTCCACCATCATGTATGCGCATCCGTGAAACTGTAAGCAATCACGTCCAAGAATATTGATATAGTTTTGAGACACACCAGGAGCAATTTTCAGGGGTTTAAGGTCACCTAAAATTACTTTTTGACCTGCAGCTGGCATTGTGTTGGCCCGTCAGTTGACACGCCTTTGGTGTCAGTCGTCTGTCTAACGCTTTCCACACGTGAGGGTCATGGACGTGCTAAACGTGATTCCTCTACCGTAAGCAGGCGTTTTCTCCATGAATTCCATAACTGAATTTTAGTCTGTCTCTTTTGCTCAAATCCCAGACGTTCCCCTACCCGTGTCTGTTTTATATTTTTTCTACGTCAGGCTACAGCAAAAGAAAAAAAATCACTGCAACTTATCTATCACGAAAACATTTAAGTACATGAAAGACAAAGGGTCTACCCATTGTTTGGGTTATCTGTTTTGAATTTAACCCTACCTCACCCTATCCCTGTTATAAGTGGATGAGGTAAGGACAGAACAGTAAAAAGACTCTCTCCTCACCTTTCACCACCCTCCAGCAAAAATAGCCAAAAGAAAAAATAAATGGATGGATACCACGCATTTCTTAAGTGAATTTGCAAAAAAAATCTGATAGGACTGAATGAAAGGGATAAAATCCTATTGTAAAATCTTGTTACACGATCCCACTCTTTGCTGCACTTCAATATATTCCTAAGATCTAGAATGAGAAAAAGGTCTTAATGTATATTTTTTCTATCTCTTATAAATTTCCTATTCATCTTTTCTTTCGTTGACGGTTTCACTCACGGACACAAGACCACATCAAGACCTGACTTTAACTGAAATATTGAGGTGTTGATAGAAGGGAAAAATAAGAGAGAAGGGAAAGTATATATGAATTTTGGAGAAAGTGAAAAACCCGTCTTTTAGAGTTTGCTAGGTTGTAGCTATTTTAAAAACCATGAGACGCCAGAGAGTTCCAAAGTCTCGAAATGTAAGGAATGAAACAGATATCAAAACGGCCCTTCCTTGAGTTGCCAACGGCCATACTATAATTATGTGACGCAGCAGTTTGGAGGCACACAAGGAGCCAACTCTCGGGAGCAGAACCAAAGTAATATGTATAGAAGAGGGGAAAGTGAGCCAACATTGCAGCGTAGGGTAAACAGGTCAAGTTCTGAAGTTAGCTTGGGAGAGTTTATAAGTCTGACCGCTTTCGACTCAATATGCCAAGAAAAGATGCAGAGCTAGAGCCACAGAAGGAGGGATCGATCTTTTGTATAAACGAAGCAACTGTTCAGAAGAAAAGAAATCTCGACATCTAATCATGACTCCTAGTTTCTGAGAGGCAGACTTAACTAGTACTGCAATGGGGGGTTCCCAAGATATAGCGGATGTTACAGTAACACCAAGTATGTTCTTTGAAGCAAAAGGGGCAATTACAGAATCATCAAAGGCGAAAGGAAAGTTGTGAGAAATTTTCGATAGAGAGATGAGTAGAAACTGGGTCTTGGAAGCAATAAGCAACCAATAAGCAACCAGTGCTGTTAATTGACTGAAACGTCTGGGGTAAACCATAGAAAGGTCTGTGGGGCCTGGATATGGATAGGGAGCTGTGGTGTCGGTGCATTACACATGACAGCTAGAGACTGAGTGTGAACGAATGTGGCCTTTTCTCGTCTGTTTCCTGGCGCTACCTTGCTAACCCCGGAAACTGCTGTCAAGTATAAACAAATGAATATATAAACACACACGAGACTTAACATGAACACAACAACTCAGGGTAGTGGAGAACCTTACCTCTCCTCCTGGATGGTCGGGTGTTTAGGTTAGCTACCAGGCTCAGGCGGGAGCTTCCACCTGTGATAATTCCTAAGATGGAGTGAGCGAACTAATTTGAACACAGCTCTTGCAGTAGCGACCCATAGTTACTGAATTATTCCATGTAATGAGTTTTGTTCTTATTCGAGAATGAGAAGATCATAGCACCATAACGTCTTAGAATGATCAGATCGCTTTTGTTATGAGGAATCGAGGATGGTAGCATCTTGATATCTATCCATGTATATGATCGAATTTCATACATTATATTGTCAATAGATCTGTGGGAATTTCCTCAGTTATTTCACTCGAAAAGGATCTTTTTTCTATGAGAATATATTCTACGTGAACAGACACGAAAAATTCACGTCAGTTACGTATCACTACGTGTGTGAACCATTCCATCATGATGCTATAAATCTTGAAATCTTTATTACTTGTTTGATGTGAGCTTTTACATCATCGTCATAGGATAGACTGGCCTGGTGACACTTGAATTAGTTTCTTAGAATTTAACTCTCATGCTTCACTAGTAAAGCCTAGAATTTTGTTCTCTACTGTTATTCGCTGCTTACTTGGCTGTATTTTACTGGAAATTTCTCCACTTGTCTTTTTCTATATTTACGTTATGCAGCTCAGCAGAGTTCTTACTGCAGTTTAACTCTTCTTTTTCAAAGCCAGTGTGTTAACCTTCGCATCATTCGAAATCAAAAGTAATTCGTCACATGCGAGTCCATTCTATTTACTTGTCTTAACAAGGAGCAAATTCTCATTTCTGATCATATCCTAACCTCCAGATTAATGTCATCTTATAGCTATCTAAAAGCACAGCTCATTATCATCATCAATAACGTAGTATATCATAAGGACTGACTTCCGCAGCACTCCACTTGTTCACGTGTATCCACTGTGGTGAGACGACCAATATTCTAACCACCGATCGTAATACAACATCACCATTGCTGTATCACTTAACTTCTGCCAGTAATGTTTGATGCGGGACTTTGCTGAATGCTCTCTGAAAATGTAGACACATGTTATCACCTGCTTTACTTTCAGCATTTATTTTGATTATACTATAAAAGGTCAAGAAGATTGACGGATGTGATCGATTGTGTCGCAAGCCACACTGCGAATCGTTGATTTATTAGTGACTCGAGTGTATAAACCATTGGTGACCAAGCAACCAGTACACAGAAACAATGAAAAGAGCAAACAAATTCTTGGATTCACAGGTAAGGCCTTCGAATTTATGTCCAGTGAAATCATCCTTATTCTTTACAGTTTATTTCTTCGTCCACATCTACATTAACGAGTTTATTTCTGGTTATTCTAAAGAATAACACATAAAATGGAGAGAGCACAGTGGCAAGCTACCAAGATGATTACCAGGATGAGAAACAAATCCTATGAGAGCCGGTTAAACGACATGAATCTATTTAGCTTAGAAGAGAAAAGTTTAAGAGGAGAATCGAATATAAGTTTTCGCAAATTATCAAAGGCTTGGATAATCTTATATAAAATGCTACCTGAGACTTGGTTCCTCTGATTTCACTCGTTTTGATGGATATAAACTCGTGGGCAAACGTTTTATCCTGCATGAGGCAAAGTATTATTCTTTAGCAGTATTGTTAACATATTTTGTGCTTTACCAATTAAAATGATTGAAATTAGTGCTATGGATTCGTTTAGATTTAGACTGACATAACTTGCGGCTCCCTAGTCAAACTGACTGTCCTTGAATTCTCTGTATACCTTCAAACTTTTACCTCATTAATATGTTGGTTCCTGATATCTTGCACTCTCACAAACAGCCTCAAAAGGACGCATAGGTATGCTGTTATTTGATTTCCCTTGTATTTCCTTGTATTATCACTAAGACCAGTGTGGGTATCAGGTAAAGTGGGTAATTTAGGCACATGTGACATGTGCTCTCATAATTCCCTTTCATGGTACATGCACTTTAGTGTAAGGCACCAGTGTTGTACAGCTCCGTCCGTGTTTCGTACAAAAAGAAAATTAATGGACATCGCATGCATGAAAATGATAGTTCATCTGGCCCACAGCATATTAATTACTGGTTAATAGATAGCAATTTAAAGGGAAATTACTTCGAATAATGATAATGAAATGATTATACGGCAGTAAATATAGTTTTCGTGTCTCGATTTACTGAAGCCATTATACCGCATTGCTGAGACCCTGAAATTATTAGCAATATAAATGAAACGTAACGTTTAACTTTTCCGTTGCTGCATCATTAATTGCATCTGGTTCTCCTGACTATTAATATTTCAGAACTAAAGCTTTCGTCTATAAAAGCTTTAAATAGATAAGTGTAGCCTAACTTATCAAAATCACGCCTTGATTAACTCAATCATGATATTGTATGAGCAATAAAAATAGTAGGAAAATTAAAAAGACTTTCATTCTTTCAACAGCACATTGAAGGTATAGCTGTTATTACTGTCACACCCACAGTCACATTTTCCAGTGAACCCAAGGTACCAACAGCATGTCTATATAAACATTTCTTAAATCAAATTTACATGAAAAAGCCAGACAACAGAGGCCTGATTATTCCACGACTGGGTTGTCTGGTAAAAAAAAAAAAAAAAAAAAGAAAAAATAAATAAACAAGAACTTTAACTTTACAAGAAAATGTACTCCCACTCCGCAGTTTTTAAAGCTACCACTAACTCCTCGCTGCTGCACATTAGCCTTCTAGTGTCCCCGTTAGTGCTGTCGTTTATACTGTTTATTTTTGGCGTTTTTCTCAGAGTTTAACCGAATTCATAGAATATTTGTCTAAACGACTTTTGATGGTATTCATAGTTTTAGCATTCACTTTGCCTGACAGTAACTTATTCCAGTGCTCAACACACCAATAGGAAAAGAAGCTTTTTCCCACGTCCGTACTACAACTTTCAGCTTTCAGAGTCTTATTTCATTTGTCCTGGTAATCGTATTCTCTTGCATTTTGAAAAGATGTTCGTGGTTTACTCCATCGAACTTGTTCATAATTTTGAACACGTGGACTAAGTCGCAGCGAAGTCTACGTTTTTTAAGGGAGAAGAGATCTAGTCGTTTTAGCTTCTTCTCGTATGCCAGATTAATAATGAATGGGATTAATTTTGTCGCGCCTCTTTGTACTTGCTTTAATTTTTCCTCTTCATTTTTGTAGTTTAGGGACCAAAATTGGACTTCATATCCTAGGTGTGGTCTTATTAGAGAATTATAAAGTGTGAGAATTGTTTCTGGTGTTTGTAATCTATGTTACTGGCTATGAAACCTAACGTTTTGGTTGCGTTTTTTGCTTGCTGCTTGCACTGTTATTGTATTTCAGATTGCTGAGTTGGGTTAGGTTAAGTTAGGTTACGTTAGGTTTGCTTGGGTTGGGTTAGGTTAGGTTAGCTTAGGTTGGGTTGGGTTAGGTTAGTTTAGGTTAAGTTAGGTTACCTTAGTTTCGGTGCCTTGTTACTCCTGGTGTGAACACTTACTGGCCGAATCCGGTAACAACTTTTGAATAGGATGTGGAAGACAGAGTAGAGCGGTAAGGATCAAAAGCATGTTCTCCACTCTAACTGACTAATGATATGTTAAACATAAAGAGAACACAAACCACATACATTGATTGTGAGGGTCGAATCAGGGATGAAACATTTGTAACTAGAAAGGTTAAAGATACAAGGATTATGAAATACCTTTACCCGGGATCAGTAGCACCTGTGGGAATGGACACAGCTTTGTAATGCTTGATCAGTTACAAGTAATAGCCTTTAGTATTAAAGTCTAAGGTATTTTCCCTCAGGAGAACTTTTTACAATTACTTATAAAGACATGTGTGTGGTACATATACGGTATTTCTGGATTATATCTTTACCCGGAAGGTTTAACACTTGTGTGGATAGGCACAGCATTGTAATACAAGATTAATTACACAAAATGAACTTTACTGATGAAGAGTTGTACAACGAGTTATTGGAGAACATTCAGCAATTACCAGTACGGAATTTTTTGTTAGATGCAAGTCATTTTTGGAAGTGAACACCTGAAACGAAGATAAGAGAAAAGGGACGCAGAGGTAAACATTTTGTTATAAAGATGAAATATTCCTGCCTTAAACTACCTCTCTTGTAGTGGGTTTGTTTTAGATATCCAAAGGAAAGTATATTCTGTGGTTTATAATTGTAAATGTTTATGTTTTTAACACCTTTTTTCTTTTCTCACACTATCTTACTGATTTTGGCTTAAAGACCTTGGTTCTAAATGACCAATGAAATACAACACATTACATATGTAATATAGACAAATCATTTATCACAATAGCTGCTATGTTTGTAGCAGATTCTTTAAGTCCTCAGTCACGTTTGTTAGTATATATGGATTTTTTTCCGCCACATTTCGATGGATGCACATATATCTACGGGTTGCGTAAAAATATGCATATGATATAAAAAATATTTTTTTTTGTGTTTTTGATTTAAAGTATAATGTAACCATTGAAAGAAAATACTAAATCATACGATAGGCTATATACCTGATAATTAAGTTGAATAAGGAAAATAATGAGACACTCAAATCGATGGATTTGTACATTTTGGTTGAAGCCTATTAGTTTATGAATTGTCTGCTGGGAATGATAAAAATCAAGATGTACATTCTCTTAATGTTTAACGTACACTAGAGTCAGGCTTCATAACTTTTTCAGGGCAGGTTAGGTTAAGATGGGTAGGTTAGGTTAGGTTAAGGTAGGTATAGGTTATGTTATGTTATGTTATGTTATGTTATGTTATGTTATGTTATGTTAGGTTAGGTTAGGTAAGGTTAGGTTAGGTTTACATGAGAAAGACAGACAACAGGAGGCCTGATTGACCCACGACTAGGTTGTCTGGTGAAAAAAGAGTTTAACTTGACACGAAATTGTAATTCTGCTGAGCATTTCTTAAGCTATCACCGACTCCTTGCCGGTGTACGTTAACCTTCTAGTGTCCCAATTGCCGTTGTCGTTTATGCAGTTTATTTCTGGCGTTCGGTTAAGTTAGCTAAGGTTAAGTTTGGTTAGGTTAGGTTTGTTTAGGTTAAGTTAGGTTAGCTTTGCCTGGGTTGTGGTAAGTTAGCTTAGGTTGGGCTAGCTTGGGTTGGGTTAGCTTAGGTTGGTTGGCTTAGGTTGTGTTGGGCGAGATAAATTTAGGTTAGCTTAGGTTAGGTTAGGTGACTTGTTACTCCGAGTGCAAACACTTATAGGCGGAATCTGTTAATACCTCTTGAACAGCATGGGGGAGACAGCGTAGAGTGGCTAGGCTCAGAAGCACATCTCCACTTCAATAGACTAATGATACGTTAAAGATAAGAACACAAACCACACACATCGATTTTGTGGATCGATTCAGGGATGAAACATTTATAGCTAACAAGGTTAAAGATACAATGGTTGTGAAATGCCTTTACCCGGGATCAGTAACGCCTGTGGGAATGGTCTTCAAGTACAAGTTATTAAGAAGGCTGGGTTTAGAATAAAGGTAAAGCCAAGGTTACTCCCCGACTATTCCTACTAACAGTGTTATCAATTTAACTAGATTTAGGAACACCAGGTTGAAGGTGAGTCACAGTTCATTCCTGCCCTTCCTCTCATAGTCCCGTATCAACTCCCGGGTTTCTTAAGCCTCCCGATACTTTTCCTTCGTATCTTGTCCTTCACATCACCCTGTCTCTCAAGCCTTCCGTCCTCCTCTGTCTCTCGATCCCCTCCCTCTTTTCTCCCACAGTCTCCTTATTTCATCCCTCCATCCACCCCCCTAGAGTCTCCTTCATCCGTCTCTCCATCCCCTCCCACAGTCTCCTTCATGTGTTCCTCTCATCCTGTCTGCCTCCCCTCACCCTCTCCACTTGCACTACATGCTACGTTCATCTACAGACTTAACCTTAGTCCTCATCCCTCATGCAGAATCCGCAGTCCTCTGATGATAGCAGCCCCTACCTTCCCTCACTTATCCCTTTCCACTTAATTTCTGCGTCCTCTTTATATCCCTTCGTCCCTTTTATTCCAGGAAATAATCTCCCTCTTCCTCTTTACAACCTCCTATAAAAGTGACAAGCGACAAGGCTCCCCACGATGATGGGGATGCATCTCTTTCCCTTTGGCCTTTCGTCAGGACGCACGTCTCTCTAGTGTGATGTGAAACTGGAGAAGTTAAATATGTTGCTATCCATAACCATTTTTATGACGAAGTAAAAGATTATGAAAGTGTAAATGAAACAAAAGTGAGATGACAAGCGGGAGTGGGTAAGGTACCAGTACTATTCTCAAGCGATTGCCTCATCATCTTTTTATTTGTGAACACAGTGTACGAGGATGTCCAACCATACAGGGGTAAGATGGCCCATGTGAAATGTTCTCCATGAGTCTATATCTATGTGCAACATCTGCACCATTATGCGAGGACACAAGACATATAATCGTCCGTGGTAACACGCGTATCATCATAGTGTTTACTTTCCATCCTTCATGCGGTGAACACATCGTGTAATCATTCTTGCTACCAAACATAGAAATAATTTTCTTTCGTCGTTTCTCACTGCCTGTACTGCGGGTTATTGATTAAAAGCTGGATCACTGGAAGTTAATGTTTTACGTTTGTTACATATATGCTACACATACATGTAAGAATAACGAATCTGAGACAAAAATCTTAATATGAAAATATGCCTTTGATATTGCACTTAAGAAAATATGTGAAAAAGATATGTAAACCAAAGAACGTACCTAGTGTTTTGCTTCAAGAACGGAATCAGGCAGAGTTTTGCCGTAGATGGTAAACACGAGACAGAAGTTCCCTATGACATCATCAGACACATTACACCACAGCCAGAACTTGGTCTAGCTACACTGTGGATCATATCTGGCCGGAACAAAACATAGGGCTAAGAGTGTATATGTTTTCTTAATGCTTAGAGAAAAAAAAACGATTACAGTAGGGAGTGTATGACCTGTACACGTGGGAACACATCATGAACGGTACTTCACGTTCGTCATCAAAACTTCAGCCGTTCACAGGTTACCGTACATCGGTAAGTGTAGTTCTGTAGTGGTCACTGTCACCGTAGTTCCTCATAGCATATACCGTTCAGTAGTCACTGTGCATCATCATCATGGATCACTGGTCACTCTACATTACCACTATTTTTATTTCGATATTCACCTGGCACTACATCCGTAAGTGTTGTCAAGTACAATTATGACTACTACTTCCACAAACAACTGACGACAGGCCTGTTTCAGAATTCTACTCATAACATTCGTCAGTTACACTCAGAAATATCAATGATCATTAATACATCATCTCTGAGGCAACCAAATGTTTCACATCTTGATTATTTCTTCCAATATTGGAAGTGGAAGACAATATATCCAGTTTCACTTTAAAACTTCAGGACTTCTCCAGCCGAGGGAGGAAATGTTTTACCCCAGGATGTTAGTGAACAGGGTTCGATACTCTGGAGGAGGTGAAGAGAAAATACAGTGGAAAAGAAAATTCTCTGCATAAATAGTTTTGGAAACTTTATAAAGTTGGGAACGCATTGCAGGTGTTAACTTTTGGGGGGTTGCCGCTCATCCTCAACATCCACTTGCATCCACCACACAATATCGTCCATTTCAGTTACCTCTTGTAATCATCATCTGTTATCATCCACATCAGTATCAACCTGCCATCCAGTATCTGTAACCACCCACCTCAGTCATCCTCTATTCATTATCATCCACTCTAGCATTGATCAGCGATTCATCATCAATTATAATCAACATCCAAATCAACCCTTCAGCCATCATTTAGTATCATCCTCGTGAGCTTACCCCTAGCATCCGCCATCTATCATCATCCATTTCTGTATACGCCTGTCCTCCATTAGTATTTTTCATCTGTCAACCTCTTCAATATCCAAAGATCATCCACCATTGATGAATTCATCTGCCATCTATCGTTAGCCATCATCCAATTCATTATCACTTGCTCTTCACCCTGTACCATAACCGACTTCATCATCCACGTGCCATCCATTATCATCTACCATCTTTTATCCTCCTCTTCATCGTTTATCATCCGCTTACATATCCATCTTCTATCCATTAGGTCCTAACATTCTCTTGAACATTGTCCTCGTACCTTCCATCCAGTATCATCTGTATCATCATGAAATCCAGCAGCCATTGTCATCCATTTCATCATTCAACCAAAATCCAGCTTTTATCAGCATCCACATCTATATCCACCAGCCATTCACCATATGCTATCTTCCACTTCGAAACCCATCATACACTATCATCATACACTTACCACTCACCATCATCTGATTCATCAACTACTGTTCACTATCACCAATATATCCATTATCACCGTTCATTATCACAAGTACTCATCATATCATCAAGCAGTTTCTGAGCATCACATATTATCACCAGCAACTACTCAACACTACCGTCAACAGTAACCAGCTTTTATTAACTATTACTGGCAAATGGATATGATCTATCATCATCAACACCCATTCATCATTGTCCAATACATCGTCTGTTATGCCACCGACCACCATCCATTATCTCCAATTTTCTCTTCTGAATTATCAATAATTCATTATCGGTTTATCACATGCAACAAACAACAAAAGAGAGAAATTTATGTTATGAAAGATCCTGATACATCCTGACCTTATGTTATCCGCCACCCTGCCAACATACCACTGCCAAGCATTAGTCATGTTCTCCCACCATGTCACGACCACTACCACATAGGGTATCATCTATATACCACCCTACCATGGATCCCATCATCCACTCATCACATACAATCCATTACTATTCGTCACATCATTCATCGATTTACCGTAAATCATTCACCCGCCATCTACCAAACCAATTCGCTTCCATCAGAACCTGTAAATGCATCTAGAATTCGACCACTTCCTTTCGTTTTCTTTTCCTTCCACCATCTAAACTCCCCTTTCCACACTTCCATCACAAACCACACCACAGCCGAGCCCCTCACCATCCAACCCTTCACTTCCCACACTACCATCCCTCAGCCTCCCTCTCCCTTTGCCGTAATCTCCTGCCATCTTCTCCGTCAAATACTGGAGACATAATCGATAAGTACGATGACTTTTTCTAGGTTGAGCGGTAGGAGAGACTGAGTGCAGAATGGAAAACCTGTGAGAGAAAAGGATGTAAGGGGAGTGGGGGAGGAATAGAATGCATTTAGGGAAGAAGTGATGGCTTGTGCAAAAGATGCTTGTGGCATGAGAAGCGTGGAAGGTGGGCAGATTAGAAAGGGTTGTGAGTGTTGGGATGAAGAAGTAAGATTGTTAGTGAAAGAGAAGAGAGAGGCATTTGGACGATTTTTTGCAGGGAAATAGTGCAAATGAATGGGAGATGTATAAAAGGAAGAGGCAGAAGGTCAAGAGAAAGGTGCAAGAGGTGAAAAAGAGGGCAAATGAGAGTTGGGGTGAGAGAGCATCATTAAGTTTTAGGGAGAATAAAAAGATGTTTAGGAAGGAGGTAAATAAAGTGCGTAAGACGAGGGAACAAATGTGAACTTCAGTGAAGGGGGCTAATGGGGAGGTGATAACAAGTAGTGGTGATGTGAGAAGATGGAGTGAGTATTTTGAA